>LUCM01000016.1:0-21568 GCA_008360955.1 Fasciolopsis buskii
GTTCATGGAACGCTTGATTACAAAGCGGCTAATGACACATCTTAAGGACTAAAAACTTGCCAGCGCTGGGCAGCATGGTTTCCACCAAAAGAAATCTTGCGCTGCGTGTATGACGGTTCGCCTTATTGCAATCACAACGACTGCTAACGCCGGAAAGTCATTGGTGGTAGTACATTTGTATATGCCAAAGGCCTTTGATGTAGTATCCCCCGCAGGCTGACCATATCACGGACCCTGTACTATCGTGGTTCACGTCATACATCTCGCCCTGAAATCAAATGGTGCAAGCAAATAGCTTCATCTCCCACCTCAGGCCAGTAACTAATGGCGTATTTATGGCACTGTACTGGCCCTCCTGCCATTTTACTTGACTTGGTTTGTTCCAAAGAGGCCTCGAGGTGCCACTACCACTAGTCATCTTTCTTCGGAAATCTTGATGAACCGCGACATTGTCTGAAAATGGCGACATGTCAATTGGTATTCATAATCTCATGATATAGATTCTTACACAAATCGACCATCGATGACTCGCTGGTTGTCCCTGGAACATGATTCCTCAGGCTGTGGCCGCATATGGACTCTGCGTTTCCTGATTACGTCAAAAAACAATGACTAATTGCCTAATCAATAACAATAAACTGCCAAAGACATACGAATAATACGATTACCTCAGTTTGTAATACTACTGTACAAAGCTGCCATATAACTTGCAATTATTTTTGCGTGAACTACCCACTATACTGTCCATCCCCCAGAGGTGGCACGGCCTGCAGGCAGCACGGTCACTGCAGACCCGGATTGCTTTCTAAAGTGCCCGCGGCAGGGTAATTCAAGTCGTTGCCCAAACTTCACGTTCCCATAGCGACCCCAGAGGTGCATCAAGAAACCACCGTCCGCGGGCTATTAAATTTCCTAAACACAGCAGAGTTTTTTGACAAAATAACCAGCAGCCTCCCATATCGGGCGGCAACCTAACTTAATAAATTCATTTATGCAGTCACCTTACCATTTGATTCATAAGGAATTACCAGAAAAAACAATAATTTCCCACTGAAGATTTTGTGGTTAATTAAATATTAGTGCCAGTCGGTACACCCCCAAAGGGGAAAAATCCCAGTAACATTGTGATTCACTCACGACTGTATCCGGATGTTTCCATTCAGACATCTGGGTTGCCAAAGCAACATTGACAATTTAGCAATTGGCGTTTTAAGGTAATGTAATCTTGAACTTCTAAATCACTTGGTCTTACCACCTCCTTCGGCATGATTAAGGATTATTTTGAAAGGTTTTATTTGTTGTGCAGTGCTCATGGGGGGATTTCAGATAAAAAAGAGCCTTTTGTCTAATCGTCATGGATAAACCGGCTTATTCGGTTAGCAAACGTCTATCATTCCCCTAGGTGCCAGGTCTGCAAAGATATGAAAGCATAAAATGCGCTTCCCCTGCCATATTCTACCAGAGTCTTTTGAAGTAGTGGGCAAATTCTATAAACTGTAACGGAAAGAAACCCAAGATATTCGCGTATTTTTTTTGAACTTCAGACACAGGCAGCACGATTATGATATGTACCACAGTAGTGCTAAGCAATTTTACATGTTAATTATCTTTTCAGATAGTCACAATCCTTGAGTGGTCGTAATACCGCCCCTCTCAGTTAGCCCGCAGTACCCATTTGAGAGTCGCATCCGTCTTTTGGGTCCATGTTTTGGCCGACAAACGGGAAGGAATAAAAATACTAGAGAGCGCTTTTCGATATACTGTTCCGGAAGACAGATGCTAAGTTTTAACCCTGAGAGAATTCTGTTTTTAAACGACCATGTTGTAATATTTACGCCTTTTCTACCACCTACTTTGTTTGATTTACATTCCGGCCATGCGAGTATTTATAAAATGAAGTTCTTGGTATGTGGCAATTACTGGTGGCCCGGAATTAATAATATCACGCCCTCCACAATGCAACTGGTTAGCAGAAAAATTTGTTTGAACTTTGAAATGGGCTATTAAATCGCCCAACCCATCAGCGACCCAAGTATTTGAGCGAGGTGTGAGTGACTTCTTGTTAAAATAAAAGTCATTTGTAGAAGACGTTAGCAGTGCGATCCCAGACGTGTCTTCTCTCTGACTCCGATACCACAATTGGATACGCTTTTCAGTCGACGGAATAGGGAAGACTAGGGTCAACAAGCAGATGCGAGCACTGTGCTGTATATATCGTGGTCCCGATGTGGTGTCGATATGGCAATACAAGGGATGGTAAACCACAGCGGAGATGCTGAGTGGCCGAAGCGATTCAAAAACGAGGACCCTCGATTCACGAGATTAACCTCCACGAAACAGTACTCAAGACTTCGTCCAGATCGAGGATGCACCGACCGGCTTTCACGTTTCAGCAGTTGCTCGGAGTGCGCTACACACATTACCGTTTCACAACCGCCTCTTTCTCCACTTGATCCAGTAGACCGGGAAGCGCTATTCAGTGCTCTTTACTCAAAAGACATGTCAGATTGTAAACCTGTAGCAATCATTACGCTCAAATACCTATGGTCGCGTAAACGAATGTGACGGGCCATCAAGTTCATTTGAAGCGACAAGCGATGTTCAACAAGGGGTCCCAACTCCGCAAACTCGTTTAACTTCGTCACGGACGAGGTAATCAGGGATGCTCCGGGTGTGTAGGATTTAAGCGTCGAACTAGTAACTGGGAAGAAGCATGACGAACTCATGTTTTTCGAATCCGCGTAGTATGACTAGTATACGCCAACTCTCGGGGACTGTAGCCCGATTAGGCATGTGCTTTTCACCTCACAAGTGTAACGTGCCGTTACAAGACCGGACTACAGTGGTACTAAAGAGGAACGAATCATTGTCAGCCGGTTCATTTATCTCGGCAGCTGCGTGACGAAGAATGGCGGCACGACGGTAATCAGTACCATATATCTAAGGCTTGGGCGGTATATGCATAAGTGAAGCTCTCTGACGTTGGCCTGACATTTCACTGAAGTTCAAAGATCATGTTCACTGTGCTTCAATGTGCTTAGTTTTTTCGTATGGTTTCGAAACTTGGAGTTTGCGTGTTGGTTTTTCATGTCGTGTGGAAGTTCTAGAACACCGATGTCCTTTTGTACTGATGTAACCAGTTGGCTGGAACCCACCTTCTTGGTTCTGACTGAGTAATTACTGACACTGGCTGGTACGGTTACTGCGCTTCGACTCATGCATTTCCCCTCCTCTCCATTTCAGGTCAGGACGTCTGCGAACCCTCTCCCCTCCGCCATCTCAAAGGTCTCCTAATCCCGCGCACTTTACACTGATATATTAACCGCTTGAGTGTGGTGGAAGGGACATGCCTTATAGCCACTAAGCCCCACTACGCTCGCCAAGGAAGAACCTGAGACTTGGAGTGGCAAAGATCCACATAAGGTCTCGTTAGGTCAGTTTTGGTAACGAGCCGGTTGACAACTAGTTCATGCCTATGTAGTATCGCTAGGATTGGATGGAGTAACATAATGAACAATGTGCGGGTTAGGAATCAAGAATATCCATTCATAGTGTACCAAGCTTAGTAGACTTCGCTGGCTGGATGACGTGGTGCATATGGCGGACACTCGTCTACCGTGCCGTCTCTTAATTTCCTTCACTTCAATCGAGTGGGAGAAACCAAATGAAGGTCAACAGATGGTGTTGAATGCAAAACGTACCGCAAAGACTGCTAACATAGGTTTTTCGCGTTCTCGTGCATGGGGTCCGGAAGACCCGTCAGCCAGCAGGCTGGAGATACTGAAGAGTGAGATAGTTAACCGTGAAGTACAGATCCTGTTATCATTCTCTGTCAAATCGGAATGATTGAAAAGTGCATTTATACAGTTAGTGCATTCAATTTTTGGCCATTAATGCATATTTTCCTCTTATCATTCCTGTAAGTCCACTCAATCAATATTCGCCCTATATATTCATTCTTTCTATAGGAACGTGTAACTCTCGAAAAAAGGTAATGGTTAGTTGAGCTTGCCCCGCTGTTCAAAGCTGAACGATGATGGCGATCCGTTGAAACCATTAACATGGCTGCCTTGGCCGATATCATGTAAATCATGGCAGCGTACGTACGCTGGTAACTGTAGATCAATTTTGGATAAATAACACACCCTCGTTATTGCCGATGCATTTTCACGCTGACGTCTTTTCCACGGCAGAAACTATTCAAGTATGGCTGAGAAGCGCACTCAGCAGAGGATTTCTGTCTGTATTAGTTACGGTCAACAGTATGCATTTTACTGTTAAATTTTTGGATGAATTGTCAGTGGTATTGTTTGGAAACATGTTACAGTTTAACGACATTGCAGAAAACTATATCCGAATATCTCAGAGGACAATTCGTTCCATTAACCCTCATTCATCACTTCAACTCTGTTCGTTTTCTTGGGCAATTTCACACACCACCGCCAGTATAAATCCCTCACAAACAGCCATGTCTTCTAATATTGAGACTATTTTCGAGTGCCTTATAAGTGATAATATCAGCTGCTTCAGAAGGAACAATTCACGGTCGGGAAACGAAACTGCGGTTTCCAGCGAAGGAAAAACAAATGGTCACCGATTTAGACGTGAACGATCTACTAAGTTGCAGACTTCCCGATGATCAGGTGTAGTTAAGTGGTAGTCAGTTCGATGGAAGGTAATCTGTTATTGCATGAGATAATTTAGATATCAGCGAGCTGACAAATGCACGAAGAAGTAGAAGAATTCGTCCATTGCCAGCAAGGAATCACGGTCATTATCCCTTTCAATTCGACCTGTAGATGTGATATGTAACTGGATGGCAAAAAGGTTAGCTACAGTGCTCTGTTGTTCAACTGCTACCGTGTTTGCGTAATAATAAGTTCATTCGTCAGTGCTTTACAATCTCTGATTCCCTGGGTATATTGCGGGGAAATTTAGCGACTCCATCAATCCTAAGGGCATCATACAAAGTTACACCAAAGAGCAGCGTGTTCAGTGCTTACAAAACATGGTTTGCCCCGGTATGTATAACAAGACCGGATATCAGAAGGCTAATGTGTTATTCCTATGCTTGCAGTGGGTCCAAGAGGAGATTACCTTATCGAGGAAGGTTTCGATTCTACGGTCATAAGCGGCAAGTTAGTTACAAAAGAAGGATTAATTCGTCTAGCTAAAATAATTAAGGGACCAATATCTCAGTGAAAGTTGTAACAAGGTACCGTGCGCTGAACAATCCACACTCCAAAAACGATTTGTTAACTAGTCGTTTTTTATGAAATTCCTTACTACGTGTAGTCCACTTCAAATCTCTGTCTTTTGTACTTCATTGATGCGTTATCGCAAATTCGAAGGTGTAGTATCCGTTCAGATGGCAATACGTGTCAAATAACCGGAATCAGACCAAGATGAGTGCGTAAGGTGAAGACAGAATAGTAGACCCCGGCTCCAGAAGCCATTTATAAATTATCTAGTCTCAGTATCCGCTTCTGAGGACATGGAGTAACCGGATATGGGAGAAAATAGTTCGTGAGATGAGCAAAAAGTCCCCAGGATATTTTAACGGGGATTAATTTTCGCGCCGTTTATGAGAAGATTTGCACTCTGGACTGACATCAATTAGGTAACCAATATTTTAGCCCCTTGGGAGATTTGTCTTACTGCTTTTATTTAAACTAGAGCCACAGAAAAAGAGTTGGCAGAGATGAACAAACGAGGAAAGAAACTAAGAACAAAAGATTGCTTCTGTACGTTGACTATCGAATTTCGTGGAATATATTTTGCAAATTTAATCAAAACGTTTAGTGCTGCCCTTACTTCAGTGTGAAAACATGGAACAAGCTAATACGGGAAAAACCCCGCCAACTAGGACAATTTATTTCCGAGAATGTATTCGCACGCGACGGGGCAGTCTCGTGTAGAGAGAACAGTGTACTTGTTGCTTGCCCTATCGGATTTATCGGCCACTGGGTGACATTTGCGACCTGGATCAGTGGAGAAACATAAGCAGAATGAATCCTGCTGAGTTTATCGTTAGGAAGCGCTCTGACCATGGTAGCGGAATCATCAATGGAGGATCATCAGGTATCAATCATAGTCTTTAGTGCCCATAGTACCCAGCTGTCTTTCATTCCCAAACTAGATCAATCTCTAGAATTCTTCAATGTCGTGCCTGTACGTAAATAAATAGTCCAATGCCTTACACTGGCGCCCAAGTTTATCGCTGGCATTTTAAGTTATTGCATCATTGCGACTTTTTCACTGCTAGGCACGCATTCTTATCTTCCGCCACAAAACTCTTGTACAAAAAAGAAACAAGCTGGAAATCCATCCATCTGAACATCAAGGCGTTTATTGACAATCTTTTATTGAACACATTGGGAGGAAGAACTCGTATTATTAAAGCTTATCTAATTCTGTCCTCTAAAACCTGTGTAATATATTGCGACGTATTGCCATGGTTAAGAATAATCGGTAATGAGCTCGCTGGTCAACTTGTGCTTCCTTAATAAAGACATTTGTTAAGTTAACATGAAATGAAAAGCGATTGTACAGATGTGTTGAAGTAGACAGAACCATACTCCGTTCGACTGTCACTCGCCTTAAATCAGAGAATACCTAGTTTATCTAGTCGAGGGCGCTTTCATTTAGCTTTCTATTTGCAAGTGCTATAATTCCCTGGTAGAATAAGCACCGAATCATAAGTGCCGGTATTTATGCCACAGCTACTCACTCTAAATATCACACGGTGGACGTACGCATGGAGCAACCAGTCACCGGTCCTCAGCGGATTATGCGGCCCTCAGATTGTCCTACTACCCTGTGGGTTAGACCACTTAACCAAAGGCTCGGGGCGAGGTCTCCTAACCGACCCTCTACTTCGGTTTTGACAACTGGGTAGAACTAAGCCCACCGCGGGATCATGGGTCCCAACGGGTGGCCGATGATGTGGAAATGGAGGACAGAGGAGCTATCATGCGTGGTGAACTCTATACAATGTTCCTTTTTCCTTCATCTTTCTCGTTCACTGTTCCTGTCGCTGGCTATAGTTCCGATGGCACATAATGTGCATTCCGATTTGTGCAAAATCAATGTACTATAATAGTATGAGAAATTCCATATTGTAACAATAATTGCAGACTTCAACCGGGATTAATTTCTTTGGTAACCATAACTCTGTTACGATTACACTAACTGTACCAAAAACAAGAAATTTGCATGGAACTCGGCCGAATTCCAACAATTATTTGTATTTTTTACAATCACAATAGGTTGGAAAGAAAAACAAATATCCCAGAAAGGGCAAACAGCTTCCGTGGAATGCCATTTCACCACAAAAACAGAAAGAAACAATGTTGGATAAAAAAATCTTTATCCCACTGAGCAGATGTGAACTGACTGACAATGTGACAGGCGAATTTGCTTTATCCGATTACACACAAGGCGGTAATCCAGTGAGGAATGGAAAACAATCTGGAACTCTTGGGCGAAAACAGCTACCGATAACCGAAGATAACCACAGAACGAGGCCACAGATATCAGTCCTCCAGGAGCACGCTTTATTTCAGTTCACAGATTTCGTCTGATGAGTGCGATTGAGGAAATAATTATTATTTATATTTTCAGGCGAAACGAAGGCAAAAACTAATAACAGAAACAAAAATATTTCCACGATGACTCTAATTTAAACCAATTTTAAAAACGGCTGATCTTTTGGAGTGAAGTTGCAAGAATTCTACTCACAAGAGAAAAGGGAATGAAAACCATGCAGGAAGGATGCATTGAAACAATGTTTGCAAATGCCATCGGAAGAAAAACGCTATTTTCAATATAGGCAAAAATAAGAACCGGAAGGCTACTTCAATTCCGTTGTACAGTGAGAAACATGGGCAAAAGTCGTTTCTTTCATTACGGTGCTTGATGCCAAAGATGCTGCTACATATGCTTTAATCTCACTCTCGTCTCTGGCGAGCAAGCCATATACAGAAAGGTGTTTGAACTATGCATAAGTTAGACTACATCGACTTTTTGTGAAAATTCTGTGACGTTATATAGGCATGACAACCTAGCACATTAGTTCAGTTGACCGAATGGATCCGAGCGGTGACCATCTACTCAGCACACACCACTTGGTCATTCGTCCGCTGCTTGTTTGACAACACTCCACTAGCTCAGCTGCAGGCATTTGCCATTCACTACTGTAGATTACACCAACAACGACAATGGTAACAGTAACAGTGGTCCACACAGAAATCCACAACACTGATTCACAATTGTTACTTTTATTGCCTCCGAACCTCTTCGATTTCAAATATTATTCATTCCCATAAATTTCCATTTTGAATTATCCGATTTGTGCGCCTTCATTTGCTTCTCTTCTCACTGTGTCCATTAGATCTTCATCAGTGATGCTTGCTCGCTTATCGTACTGCACCCAAAAATGGTATTCTGTTTCGCAACAAAAGTACTTTCATTCCAGCTCACCCTCTGATACATAAAACTCCGTCCCGTCTCATGCTGGAATACTGCAACCACGGACGGACGCTCCGTCCCGTCCAGTTTGCATCTGATATCTAGGTCAACATCAGTCAGCTGCGTAGATATTTTCCACCGGTCATCATAAACCACCCTGGCGAAGAAAGATCTGCCAATTCCTGATGCAGACGGTCTTATTGTTGGCGACAGGTCCACGACAAAACTCCGAAGGTTTACAGTTCATGTATAATTCCGGAACTTGCCATTCTACCGAACTGGTGCCTGGACTAATATGAACAGAGACGTTTGCCTCTGGGTAGAAACCTCCTTCCCAAATCCTCACCGGCAGCGGACGTTTTGCTCACGTTCAGTTAGATATCGTTGGTTCCACTTAACCATCACCATCGTCATCAACATTCAGCGTTAAACAGCAAGGCAAGCCTCACTGACCGTTGCCTGTCCTGAGAGTTACAGGTTTCCATAAAGAGAGGGAATATCCAAAGGGAACAGGGAGTTGATTTAGAGAGGTGGAAAAAGATAAAAAGTTGCAGCCAACACACGGAACACAGTCTAACCGTACACATGGACTGTTTCAATCATGCTGATTCGATATGAAATGACAACACGATCACCACTGTTCGCGATTCAGTCATATACTTCAGTGTCTCCAGCCGGCTAATTGACCAGCCTTTCGGACTCCAACAATGAAGAGATGAGACATCTGATTTACCTAAGTTCGCTGTACATTTTCTCATCCCGCGTTGCCACGTCATCTGTTGGCCTCCACATGGCTTCTTCCATTCCTTGAGAGGAACACCATATACGGCACGATATGGTAGACGAGTATTCGCCACACGCAACATATGACCCAACCAGCGTAGTCTACTACGTTTCATAAACTGAAACACTATTCTCAGAAGTGGCACCCAGTACTAGATTCCTGAAATTCACATTACTCACCCGGACATTCCATTCAACCCTAGCCATTCTGCGAAGTCATCGGTGGTCGAAAACCTCTAACCCACGAACATCGCCCACGTGCATACTCCATGTCTCGCAACCGAACAACAGAACTGAGCGCACTGCAGCACAGTACGCACGACCTTTCAACTTCAGTGAAATATCAAGCCGAGGCCACAAGTGCATCAGTCCATCATAGCGGTGTCCGTGGACACATTTTTCGTCAGCTTTTAGCGAAGGTCGCAAATTCTTCAACCTCGAGTCAATTATTTACACTTGATGGTCGAACATAATGCTCGCAACAGGTTCAAGAGCATCATTGATATACCACTCCGGTGGGGAGCACTGAATAGTGCTGTCCGATCCACTGAGTCGAACGCGCCTTTCAAGTCGAGAAATACTACGATCGTATGGCGGCGGTGTGTGTGTGTGTGTGTGGCGCATTTCGAGTATTTGGCGAAGAGTGAATATCTGGTCGACGCAACCTCGACCAGGACGAAATCCGGCCTGCTGCTCGCAGATATTACTCTCGCGAATCGGTGTCAAACGGCGCAGCATGATCGAAGCCAACACCTTAGTAACTATCGGAATTGAATCCCATGAGGACTGCTACAGTCACCCCACGCGCCCTTCTTGAAGATGAGTACAATCAGTGACTCACCCCACGATAACGGAATACGCTTCTCGTTCCAAGTATCACGAATCAAGGAGCTTCTCCACTCAGTTTGAAAAGAATTGAGGAAGTTCATCGGGACCGCCTGCTTTTTCCTTCTTCAGAAGTCGAATATTCGACTGCACTTCCATTCTGTTGGGGGATCGACAGACACGTCTCAAGGATTCGCAGCTGCAGACGTCGGCTTAAATACGTTAGTGCGTGGGCAGCTAAACTGATTCTTGAGGTGCTCTGCCCAACGGCCCAGCCTTTGTTGTCTACCATGGATGAGCTCTCCAGTTTTATCTCGTACGGATTCACTAACCGAAGTTCGCCGCCCATTGCTGTCGCGTGTAAGCTTAAACAGTCTTTGACTGCTGCCTGAAGCGGCCGCTTCCTCCATCTCTTCGGCTGCCTTAACCCACCAGTTTTCACGGTCATTCTTAAGACTTATCGTCAACTGACGCTGCAACTGTCGATGCATCTTATTCATCTCCTTGCAGTTAAGCAGCTGGCGTTTTTGCTGCACTAGACCCATCGACGCTTACGAGATCCAGTGTCTTTGATGAACGCTAGATCTACGACCACAGGCGAAATCTGCTGTCAAATGCATCGCTTGCTTGATTTGATCCCGCTGATCGTCTACATTGCTATTGGTCGCAGTTCTTAGTTCTTGGGATACTTTCTGCCGACAAAACTGGAGAAGTCTTTCTCCGTTATCTGTTCGTTAAGCAGGCAAGGCGCATCCCCCACTCACTTTTCCAACTTGTGCATTAAAATTGCGTGTTACCACTATAATGTAACAGGCTTTGCTCTTTCAAACAAGGGTGACAAGATCATCGTAAAACCCGTCTTTCGCCATGTCAGTACTGCAGTCTGCTGGAGCATATGCCGAGATGACAAATCAACTGCGCCTAAGACCACTCTCCTACCGGACGCCGACTGATTCCTGCAGTCTCACGGCGCACAAGCGACTGTTAACTGGGATCCAGTCTAAAAGGGCTGCTTCAGCCTTCTTACTCAAGTCTAGTCCTACACCGCGTTGACCCACAGCTTGAGCTGCTTCGTCTCCTTAAGTGCGATGAAAATATCTTGACGAGACATTTGGCGCAGTTAGTTGGATTACTCTACTCCAATCCTGAATTCGTGTTTCATTCACGCAGCAAACATCAATCAAAAGTGAATCCACTGTCAGAGCCAAACACGACCGTTGGCCAGCGTGCATTAAAGTGCGCACATTGAAGGAACCGAGATTCAGAGGCTGACGAGGCTTGAGAAAATGTGAGCTAACAGACTGAAAACCACCTACTGCACTACTTGACACCGAACCGTTGCGAGTATCAAGCGTGTGATCACCGGGGACACTATGGGTAAGCAGAATGGGAAAAGACGTTTGATTGGAGACAACAGGCAGCCGCTGACTACAACTTTCTCATAGCCGTTTCACTCGTTGGCCACTGGTTTTTGAAATCGCTGCCATCTCAGGCTAGATAGTTTCTAAAACTGTTCTACATCACCGGTTTTCTATTTTTGTCGGTCCTTATAGGTCACTACCGACAGAGAGACACAGTTTCAAACTCAATCGTTTACTGATTTTGTCACCCAACTTGGATGTAGGCAAATTCGGACGATAGCACACCACTCTTTTTCTAGTGGATAAAGATATGTTATAGACAAATAAAAAGCTATCAGCCCAGACTCATGCAAGTAAGAGGAGGGACGCACTTCCGTTGACTTCCGTGCCAAATTAAGAGAGAAACTTGGTTTGCATCCAGAAAATATAGTGGTTGGTACGCCTCTGTGGGTTCCCGGCGAGTTTTCCAGTCAGTGGTGACATCAGTGACACATAAATCAGTAATACTCGAAAACACTTAGGGCTCTTCCAAACCATCTTAATTACATTCCAAAACCACATGTACAAGTATCTTGTTTGTTAAGATTCGGGAAAAAAACATCGTTGCACTGCGCATACCTAGGCCGAACCCGCGTTGCTTACCGTCGCGTACAATATTTTGTCACTGACAGAGACAGCCACGAAGGCACTGTAAATAAGAGTTTGAAAGTAGCTTTTCTCTGTTCGGACTGGATGACTGACTTCTTCAGAAAAACAACTGGATTCTTACACGAAAGCGACAAGCTCGTGAGAATGGTGACTGGAATATCACAGAAACCATCTGATCACCACTACCACTCGTCCGGCAGAAAGATTTTCAAGCATTCATTTCGAACTTTGCTAAAATGATCTAAGCATCAGCCCGGACGTGTTCGATGCTCTGGGAGGAGGGCTCACTAGATCGTGTACATATTTTTCACCTCAGCTTCTAGTTTATATAACCATTAACCTTGCGTCAGCGTGCCATCGTTTTGGTAGCAAGCTCACAGCACCATCGTTGATACAGGCCATGCCACCTGTTGTCTCACATCATAACTTCGGAGGAACTTGGAGATCCTAACCCGGTAATCTAAATGCACGTACTCGAGCCAGCCACTGGTCAAAGCTTTCATGTTTTTTACTCATATCATTGACTGATTACTGCGAACCATCCAACAATAATTAACTGTCTCAAACAACTGCGAACAATGAGGCAATCGTTCCGTGGGGATGCACAAAACATGTTCCGAACATCTCAACATATTAAAATTCACTACCTCTTCTAATGACTGGAACCTACTATACAGTACCTTACGTCCAGCCTCTGAGCTACCACAAACGTTTTTCACCATGGCCTACCAATAATAACAACGGTATTCAAACACCAGAAAACTTCCATATATCTCCTCTAGACGGCCATGTTTCGGAGCCGCAGAGCAATACCAGCCTCACAGCTGCTGTTGCTGCGTATGTTCGGCTTTTGCGCGATAACTGGATGTTACGCTGACGCCACAGGCGCCTCGAATTAGCAAATGCCAATCAGGCAGCTTGCACGCGCGGAGACTCTTCGGGCATACATTTCCCTGTCCACAATCATTTCTCAGACTCCGATTGACCTCTCACGAATTTACGGGCTTCATTGCATCCGGGGACGGATCTGCGAGCATCTAACAGTGTAAGTGAAGTCGAGGATATCCATCGTTTCTGGGGTTTACGTGCTACGGAGCCCTTCGAGACAGTTGACACTGAGTGTGTGGTTTCTTAACTCTGTTCCCAGTGTTCGCTCCGCTTCTGAGCATTTTGTCGAGAAAATAACCGCATCGAAACCCCA
Source organism: Fasciolopsis buskii (assembly GCA_008360955.1). NCBI lineage: Eukaryota > Metazoa > Platyhelminthes > Trematoda > Plagiorchiida > Fasciolidae > Fasciolopsis > Fasciolopsis buskii. The sequence continues at coordinate 13,288 of LUCM01000016.1, forward strand.
GATTTGGACTGAAGTCTTCGATCATCGTCTAGAATCAGCTGCCCCGGACAAGTGGCTTTTGTGTTGGCTTGACCACAGACCAGGCGCAAACAAAAGCGAACTCGGACCGGAGCGTGATATGAGTCCACGAGTGTGAACCCAAAGTATCGACAATCGTCGACTGACCCACACCACCGGTGATCGATGGAAATGTGATTAATCTGAGTCCAACGCTGTGACGTCGAAGGAAGACACCAGATGAGCCGATGTCGCGTTTCATGACAAAAATTGGTGTTCGCCAGAAACAACGTGTGGCCAGAACGAATTTGGATGGGATGTTGTCGGTCCGATCGGCGGGGACAGAAAATCTGCCTCCGATATCCGGTTTCGTCTTTGCTACTTAGCCAGATTGGGCGATGAAATCTCCGGCAACGAACGCAACGCGTAAAAATTCACTTTTAATGTAGATATTTGGATGCTGAACCTCAGCACTCCTGGCAGACAGGCGACCCAATAGCGTGACTTGATCGAAGCGCGTAGGCACAAATCACCGGTTGTATAGATTTTGATTTTCAATTTAAAAGCGAGCACAAATACACGCTGTGAGACTTTTTCCACTATAAATTGTCTGCTTCTTTTCCTTTTCATAACCGGGTTAAACCAAATGTCATTCGGCTGGTCGACGACTTTTCTTTAACATATATGCGACCACAACTCCATCAATGGCTGTTTTATACTACCGATACTACTTTGGGTTTCGTCTATCAGCAGCTCCATTCCCCGTAAAGTTTTCCAACTTTTATTACATACAGGCAACTAGTTTTCTTTACATTTCCTTAACTAGGTGTCGTATTCCTATGCTTTAAACTGTTTCCTCTGTACTTCAGAACTCTACAGTGCCCTTCTGCTTTCTATTCCACAACTCGCAATCATTGCCTCTTCAAAGACAAGATCAATGAACCAGTTGTTACGTGAATGTTCCCCAATTCCTTCAATTAATGATTTTTAACCATGCGGTTAACCCCTTGTGCTGTTGTATAATAAAAATAATAAACAACCACAGACGTTGATGGAGTGTGATTGTCACAATTGGACAAACTTGTCATTGCGACGTGCCTGAAACATGACTACGTCACCATGTGCAAACTGACTGAGGCAAAATGGCTCTGAACAGTCTCAGTGATATAGTATTCGATGATTAGATATCTTAAGGGGTCGGGTCTGGAAACAGGGACAGAATGACAAATCTCCCAGAGATAAGAATAATGACCCGTTATCCGGATTTAGCTTAACGAGATCCTGACAGCAAAATCATAACGGCTGTTGCTTGTCCTAGTGTCGAGGCAAGGTTTATTGTTGTTTGATCTCCCTAACACGTTCGAAAACTAGCGGCGGCGTTGCCAGAAAGAAAAACAATTGAAGAGCTAATGAACAACGATAGACTAAAAGCGACTAACCAAAGACTCGTTCTAAACCAACCGTAATTGTGCCAACAGAGTATAAAAGATAAAGGAGACTCGTACTGACCAGTCCACCACCATGAATTGGAATGCAGACAACCGACAGAATTCGCCGTAGTTAGCTCTGAATTAATAAGAGACAAGCGAGTCCGAGGTCAAAGTGACCAGACAAATGCTCTAAGCTAAGCTATTCGATAGGAACAAAAATTAGCGCAATGGACTCGTTTCAAGCAACCTTATAAAGGTTAAACAATTTCAAACCATGAAGCGTCCACCTCGCGTTCCTTACTCATCAACATCGATTAATTACCTATAATGTCCTTCGGTCAATCGTCAACAAGTTACAGGCGTATTCGCAGTCCCTTATCACCTACGTCATCTGCTCCGAACTGCAACCCAGTCTCATAGATCAAACGCACGTTTAATGATTTTTGTTTGTGCAGAGATGAACTTCCAGTGAGTGGGTAGATTTTAGGAAAACCCTGTAAACTGGCTGAAATATTTTCCCGTATAAACAAGGCCCGATTGGCGTTGAAATATGTCAACTATCTGCGTGATTTCTGCTTACCAATCCTAGGTTCAATAAGTGCTACAGCCTCTAAACCAATTGTGTTGTACAAATCTGAAACACGACCGCTGGATACGGAAAGCGTGAGGAAACCGTTGTTTGGACACCGATATTCCCGCAGTACCGCTAGGGCATGGTGGCAGAATAAGATCAACAACGTGGAGGTTAGGCCCAAGTTAATGGGTCACACAGCTCAATCCCTAGCACAATCGCTAAATCAGACTAAAATAAGTAAGTCATGTTGCGCATGCCCGCAGATCGACTTTTTGATTTACACTGGTTTCTGGTGCAAGCTGTGGTTAGAAGACAGATTCAGATCAATTCCAACATGTGGGCTGACCAGAACGTAGGTTGTAATGACATCAACTAGTAAGGCAGGTCAACGGTTCAACTGTACACACCACCATAATCCTTATTGTTGTGGGCGTCACGGTTACGGTTGGAGCACAAATCTACAAAATGACTAACAAGAGCAGGACTGATGGCAGTGGTATGATATGAGTTCTGTTCAGTATGAAATCCAACTGCCGGTCAGTAAATGCCCGGAACATCTTATCATTGGCATGTCCACTGACGCGTCAAAAGATAACGAATATGTGAAACTGCCTGAAGTCATTGGTGCAGTTGACTGAATCACCTCATGAATCTTGAAGTGAAATCCAGTGAACAAGTCTCGGTCGATTAAGAGTAACATAGATGGGAAGCCAGGGTCGACCCCCCGTGTCTACCCGAGTGTAGAAGAACAGCGTGGAAGCTAGTGCGAAGTAAAAACACTTGTCATCCGCGTTTGTCCCAATGGTGCAATGGTTTGAAATGCTATGGAATCATCTGACCTTATGACGCTAAGGACTGGTGGTCTAAGTTTGGAAAAGGCTTGTCAGGGATTTTACACAGGCCCTCCAGATCGACTCCGGATGTTCACTCACTTGTGCAGATGGGAGATGTCACAATTCCCCAACCACTTAGCGAAAACCATATCATCACATGATTCCTTAAGCGCCTATTGGTAAAGCGTCAAACTTCATGTTGGACAAAGCTCAGGCCTTAGCACATGGTAGTCAATTTGTGGGTGGATACGTGCTTCAACCACAATTATGAAGTTCGAAGGCAAAATGGACTATGATGGTGTGTGCATGTGTGTTGAACGGTTGACTACAGTCCACTGTCCCGCGAGCAACTATTACCCCCATACCTGCGTTCTATTCATCGCACAGAAATATCGCGGCATAAGTCAAGTAAATCACTGTGTGGACGCGTTGGCATGTGACCGTGATGGAGCTACATCCAAGCGATGGTAACTTGATACAAACACAACTTTGTGCTTGTGCGTGTTTGGGTCGCTTGGATACGGTCTGTTCTACGATGTGCCAGCCCTAATCACTTCACAACAGAATACTGATTTCAGTGAAAAAATTCGGTCAATCACAGTGCATCAGATGCGCAGCTCTTTTCTGGCGAATGATGCAGTGCAATGCATCAGGTTGTAAATCAAAGAAAAACTTTCCGTTGGCATTTTAAGTATAGCATAGTACATACCGTGTGATGCACCATCATTCAATAAAATTAAACTTTGGGAATCACAGCACACGGGCATAACTAGGAAACAAACGATTATGTAAACAGACATACTTTTAACGCATGCTCACGTCCCAGATTGTAGCCCGCCTCATACCAAGTGCGCAACAGAGGTTCCAGATCCTCCATCGGGGTCGATAATGGTGGCATAGGGATGGACGGGGTAACCATTTGGTTTGTCGGATTCAATCTATTTAGGGATCTCGAGCGGCATTTTGGCAAGTTTGTGCTTCTGGTGAATAAGAAAGAGAAAAAGCTAGCCGATTAGTACAAAGGATGGAGAGTCGAGCGCTGTAGTTTTCAGTGAACTGGCTTTGGTCACGACCGCACAATATCGCATAATAAAGAAAGGTCATAAGATCACAAGAAGAGGAAGAATTTAGAATGCAATAACACCACTGACTGTGGCATTTAGCCATATTACCGACTGTTTCCAATCATCGCCCCGGGGGACATCGTGGACACCAAGGTTTACTCAGTGCAGTCAGTCGGTTAGAGCTTTCATACTGTTCATCCAGACCACAGATTAGATACACTGATTCACGTTAAAGTGACCACACGCCTCGAAGAGCAGCAGCTACCGACGAAGTGGACCCATGTTGACGCGCAACACATCAGATTTTTCGCAGATTGAGTACCAATCGGGATTCGGAGCAGAGCTGCTTGCCACCGGGCGAGTGCCTGGGTTGTAGCTAAAGGAACAGTCAACATTTCGAATGTCAGTCATGAGTAAGCGAGGTCCAGTCTCACTAAATAAGCGGACGGACAGCGATAGCGGCGAAGGCCTTTTAAGTTTTCGCGTACCGAATTCTTTTCTTGAAAATACTATGAGTTTGAATGCGGCGTGGCTAATGAGACCAGCAAGCAAAAAAGTCAGTTTTTGTTTTCTCCCACCGACCCGACGATGTTTTAAAGAAGAGGGGCATGGACGATTTCGATGGTTACAACAACTCTGTCGACTTATAGATCGCCCACGGCTGTGCAAAGATTAAAGGTATGAAAGACCTAACAGTAATAACAAATCATAGTGTAAATAGCCGTGAAGCAGCTTGATCTTATAATGAGTGTTTCACACTTCGCTCTTCCATGGGCAAGATCTTCCCCAGTATACGTCCGGTAATTTCGCTGGAAAATCATGTTACTCAGCTCCCGTTCGGCATATTTGAAACTATCGGAGACCACAGTAAGCCGTAGTAATGACAACGTCGATGGAATAAGTTTTGATCTTGTTTCCTCATGTCCTCACTCAGTATTGACACAACTCACTTGAAAGCCACTTACGCAAGCTAATGACTTTTTCATCCCTAACGAACTCTCAAACTAACATTAATTAACCTCCGAACATAGGCGAACATAGAATAACAGGCGAATTTAGCTTAAACAATGAGGACCCCAGATCACGGTGCGCGCTGTACTCGAGGGTTCAACAAACGCTTAAAGATTTACGATTCGAAAATGAATCAACCAAGGGTCTCTGCTGTCTGGGGATACGGAGGCTGTCGTTTCCGCTAGAATTGGCATCTATGGGGCTCTGTGTGAGGGGACTGCACTTTTTGGATAGTAGGCGATATGATTAAATTCCGCACGCAGTTGCGTCCTGAAAGTCGAAATGTCTTCTTTTTACAGTTTTCAACTCACAACACTGCAGCTTACCTTTCACAATTTCACGCTCCTTTCTACAGTGAAAACACGGTAAGGTGAGGTAGCATCCAAAACCAGACTACGTTAGTGAAGCGTTAATAGTTGCAAAAATGAACTCAACAAACGTACATTTCCTGACAGAATCCAAGCCGACGGCCGAAGGGTAGTCAGGATGTCAAGCACAGCTCAATCAACAAATGAGGTAAACTCAAAGGAGGCCTAGACAGAAATCGCCGGGTACGGTGGTCTCATCGTGCATCAGACATGAAACATCTCGTCACCACGAAAAAATTCATGCTACTTGTTTTACCTTAGCCGAGCTACCAGCAGGAGAGTATTCAGTGCGAACGAAACAACCCGTGAGGCAAAAGACGCACCTATCCACTATAAGCAGCAATTTCTTGAAAGCTAGGCCAAGCACTTCGGAACACAATTCAGCTGGCTTCCAGCGTCAGCCCCTCCCGCAGCTATTCCGACCCACATCCTGTAACTTGAGTCTACAGATACACCTTCTGACATCCTAATCCGCAAGCAAATCCAAGCCTTAAGATATCAAAAACCGACCGACTCCGATAGCCCCACTTTAGTTTCGCTTAAAGATGAACAAATGGAACTGATCAGAGGAATTCCAGTTTTGTTCTCGCAAACCTGACATTTCGAGCAAACCTTATCTTCGTCGGAGGGGGTCGACAATTGTCCCAACTTTGTGCAGGGTTAGCGCAGTGACTGCACTAACCACAGGTGTATTAGTCTAATCCTAATATGAACAGAGTTATTCGCACCTGTCGTCCTTCGAAGGTTGAACGAACTTCTAAGAAAATTAAGCAGCTTCCCTACCGGTTGTGGATTCACTGACTAATGCTTGAAGAAATTGTCGTCGGTGATGGCTTTGAGTTACACTCCTTGTCTTGATGGTCAAAGCCCAAAGGCAAGGCTCGTTTCTGGTTAGGCTAGCCAAGCGAGGTCACTTGCCTGTCAGTAGACTTTCGTCATGTAAAGGAAGAAAAAATACTTTCACGCGACTATGTCCTGCTAGAGGATAGGTTTTCTCCAAGGATTTTCCGAATTTTGTTCATTCCAGGCGGCGGCTGAGGGAGAACCCGTGAGATACTAAATTGATTTGACTTGCAAAGAGATCACTACTCAGTCTTTTCCCATCGCCGTCTATATGGACGATCCAAAGCCTCAGAAGCTCTGTTTTTCCTACGGTATTGGTCCATGGTTTTAGCTGCCCATTAGGACGATAGCGCCAATAAGAACAAGAGAAAAACGTTTTTTTTGTTTAGCTCCGAATCAGACCACCTTAGGGTACAGCTGAAGCATCGCAGCCGTTGACCTCGGGAACGTGCAGAGGGTCTGTCGATGTAAAAACACTGTCGTATTAGCTGATTTCCAGGATTTCCTGCAGGTAACAGTGGTCGAAGACTTTCAGCCTTCGAATCTCCGTAGTTCTCAGTGGCCAAGGTTTCGGGCCATCGATGAGTACTGGGCGGTTAGTTGGATAGTATAGTGCTCGCCTAACTACAAGAAGGCTGCCTTCGCATTTTCGATTTGCATTACCGAATCATCACTTGTTGCTTGAAATTTGAATAAATGAACTTGTCTGACTGGCTGGTCAATGATCAATACCCGGTAAGTTCCCCAATCTGGGTTAATCGTGAATGTTCTGGTTTTCGCTGACTTCATTTCAAGCCCGATTAGATTTGCGAAAAAAAACAAGCCAGTCGAATATTTTTAGGGGCGTAGTGGGAGCCTCCCAGCATAGCAACATCATCCGCGAACTTCAGAACCGATATGCACATTTACTGATTAATCTAAGCGCCGAGGTGGGCACGCAATATCTGATTCATTGGCCAATCAATGGCACAGTTAAAGAGATCCGACAAGAGATATCCCTGTCTAACTACGGCACTGAATGCGAAACCGGGGATACTTCACTGAATATAGGCACTCTAGCGCCAGTGGATCAGTATTATCCGTCTGAAGAGCATTAAGCGCATATCGAGCATTCCAGGTGATTGAATTATGGCCAAAAGAGATTCGATCGATTTTATTCAGCCTGTCTCTTCTGTCTCCAACCCAATCTATTTGCCCCTTCTGCCTACCCATAGTATCTCCATTGATAACACGCCCGATACTCGCAACGGTTTATTGTCAAGTAGTGTAGTAGGTGGTTTTCAGTCTGTTAGCTCTCATTTTCTCAAGCCTCGTCAGCCTCTGAATCTCGGTTCCTTCAATGTGCGCACTTTAATGCACGCTGGCCAACGGTCGTGTTTGGCTCTGACAGTGGATTCACTTTTGATTGATGTTTGCTGCGTGAATGAAACACGAATTCAGGATTGGAGTAGAGTAATCCAACTAACTGCGCCAAATGTCTAGTCCTACACCCCTTAGGAATTGACCGGCGAAAACTGTGGGTTAATGTAACCGAGGAGCTGGAAGTGGCGTTCCGCGTCAGTACAGTCAAAGACTGTTTAGCTTCAGATACGCGACAGCGGTGGCGCGAACTTCGAGTTAGTTTTGAAAGTTGTTGCGATAGTAACTTGTGAAAGCTCATTGATGAGTTAGCAAGAAGGAATAACGGACCGATTGGGCAAAGTATTTCAATGACAGGTTAGGCCGCCAGTCCTTCTGTTGTGAACCTTTTGTGCCTCAGCAGCGTCGGTGGATTAGTTTATCCACGATGTTACTGAGTGTGCGCCGAGTTAGACACCGCATTCGATGAGTGATATCCGGCGAACAACAGTGCCGGATCGGCAGTCGAGGTTGATCAACCAAATAGGTTCACTCTGCCCCAGCCATTGCTCTAACACAAGCCACACACGCCCACCGCCCGCCATACGATGCGTAGTCTTTCTGCGACTTGAAAGTGCTTTCGACGCCCGTGTCGACGCGGCACATACTCAGTCGCGTCTCACCGAAGGTATGCCAAGCTAAGTTTGTGAACCTGTTGGACGCATTTGTACTCGCCGCATACCTATGGTCGCGTTGAGGTATTACGTGAAAACTGTCACGTTCATTCGGAAAACGAGTAGTGGCGTTCGACAAGGGTTGTTCC
>LUCM01000016.1:24299-78542 GCA_008360955.1 Fasciolopsis buskii
TATCTCTCCATTCTTGTTCAACTTCGTCATGGACGAGGTGATGGAAGATGCTTCAGGAGGTCTCCGGGACGTAGGAGTCGAACTGGGAAATGGAGGAAAGCTATGCGACCTAGATTACGCAGACGACGTCATGTGCCTGTTCGAGTCTGCGGACCACACACAACGGCCACTAGATAGACTGTCGAGATCGGTTGCTCGGTTTGGCATGTGCTTTGCACCTTCAAAGTGCAAAGTATTGTTCAGAACTGGACGACAGCAGCGCCGAACTTGATACTGGATGGAGAGGAAATAACGATTGTGGACCGTTTCACCTACCTTGGTAGCTGCGTGTCTAACGATGGTAGCTCGAGAGTGGAGGTAAGTATGCGTATATCCAAGGCTCGTGCAGCTTACGCTGGATTGAAGCACTTGTGGCGTCGGCCTGATATTTCACTGAAGTTGAAAGGTCGTGTGTACTGTGCTGCAGTGCGTTCAGTTCTGTTGTACGGTTGCGAGACGTGGAGTATGCGTGTGGGCGATGTTCGTCGGTTGGAGGTTTTCGACAATCGATGTTTACGTAGTATGGCTAGGATTGGATGGAGTGACCGGGTGAGTAATATTGAGGTTAGGAATCTGGTATTGGGTGCCACTTCTGAGAATAGCTTGTTTCAGCGTATGAAACTCAGTAGACTACGCTGGTTGGGTCACGTGTTGCGCATGACGAACACTCGTCTACCATATCGTGCCCTATTTTGTGTTCCTCCTAAGGAATGGAAGAAGCCATGTGGAGGCCAACAGATGAGGTGACAACGTGGGATGAGAAAATGTGAGGCGAATTTGGGTAAGGTAGGTGTCTCACGCCTTCGCGGTTGGTGTCCGAAAGACTCGTCGACTTGCTGGCTGGAGACACTTAAGGATATGGCAGTGAACCGTGAACAGTGGCAATCGTGCTGTCATTTTCTATCGAATCAGTATGATTGAAAAAGTGGGTTTGTACAGTTAGACTGTGTTCCGTGTGTTGGCTGCAGCAGCATCTTATCTTTTCCCGCCTATGTAGGTCCACTCCCGGTTCCGCTTGGATACTCACTCTTTTTATATAAACGTGTAACTATGGGGAAAGGCAGCGGTCAGTGAGGCTTGCCTTACTGTTTAACGCTGAACGATGATGATGAGGGTGACCGAATAAAAAAAGATGGCCCGGAAGTCAATGAGGCAACCCATCATTGGCTAAAGGGTGCGACTATATCCGATAGCCGCAGTCTTTTCCATTTCCCCACACTTTCCTATTCACCATTAGTCAGAGTCATTTCTCAGGCTGTTGGGTAGCTGATGCCTTAGAGCTTTACACGTTTCATTTTATGTGGCATCCGGGACACGGATCTGCGAGCATCCAACAGTGTAAGTGAAGTCGAGGATATCCATCGTTTCTGGGGTTTGTGAGCCACGGAGCTCTTCGTGGCAGTTGACACGGAGTGTATGGCTTCTTTGATCTGTTCCCAGTGTTTGGTCTGCTCTTGGGCATTTTGGTGAGACGACAACCGCATTGAGATTTTCGATTGGAATTGCAGTTGGTGGTTATCGTCTAGAATCAGCTGTGCCGGACAAGCGGCTTTTGTGCTGGTGTGACCACAGACTAGGCGCAGACAAAAGCGAGCTCAGTCCAAAGCATAGTCTGAGTCCACAGTTGTGGATCCGAATGACCGACAATCGTCGATTGATCCGCACCACCGGTGACCGATGGAAATGTGATCGATTTGAGTCCAACGGTGTGGGGGCGAAGAAGGGCGCAAAGTGATCCGATGTCGCTTTTCATGACAAAAAACGATGTGTGGTCAGAACAAACTTAGGTGGGACGATCCTTGTTGTCGGCCCGATCAGCTGGGATAGAAAATTGGCCTCAGATGTGCCGTTCTGTCTCCGTTAAGTAGTCAGGTTGGGCGTGAAAATCACCGGCGAAAGCCACAACGTCCGTTGAACGCACATTGCTGAGTAACCGAGATAACTCTACTCAGCTATCAGCGAGTACATACACAGATACGACGAACAAACGGCGCTTTAATGCACCGCTATTGGCACGTATAGAATTGTACAACCGAACTGCACAAAAACGGGTGTTGGCTCGGATGCAGTCTGCTAGTACATACTCGGCCTGCATGGTCAGAGCGATCGCAAAGTTAGTCTGACCACGAGCACTCGAAATCGGATCACCTGACACGCGAATGGTGAAGCGAGAAACGGAGGTTTCATCTAGGCTGTGAAGAGTAATTACGGAAGTGAGATCCTGTACGCACATTTCGGAGACACAGAATGCATCTATTTTAAAAGTTTCAAGGCTTCCAGCTGGCATAGTTTTTTTCCCTACCTATTTAAGTGTGCGGACATTGAAGGCAGCTAGTTGAAGTGAACATAGGTTTAAGAAATGCTTGCGAACTATTTCTTCTCCTTTCGGAGCCGGCTTATACTCAAGACTACCCACTCCGCTCAGAACAATGAATAGAACGGTCCTTTTTATCCTGCGCGACGATAGATGCAGTATGGAACTCATTAAGTCTGTTCTACTCATTGAGATCTTTTTGGACGAAGATTGTCAGGGAGTTCAGACACTAAGCAGAAAAACGATCATGGTTCCCGACCAGAGCTTTTGGTTCTAATATGAACCTGTCCACAAGACAGCGACAAATGGCTGAGTGGAAGCCCATTTACTTGGACCAATTATTCTTTCATTCAGTTTTCCGATTGAGTTCCTAGCTCAAACGAAACCCGTAACCTAGAGAACCAAGAGACTACTTCGTCAGACCAATACCCACTAAAATTCAAACATGATTTGATCTTCGACTAGAGATAGGCCACCTTGTGTAGCTCGTTGGGTCACGGAGGCATATAACCCTGACTGGACTCCTTCCCTTGTGCCTGACAGACTTTTAACTTGAATTCTCGTTCTACTGTACCATTAGTTATATATCTCAAGTTTGCGTAGTCTGTGTTGTTTGATGATTTCCCATTTCAAAAAGGTAGAAAATTGAAGACTAATTTTAGATCTAGTGTTTGATTCAATCTAGCTACGTGCTACTAGTTGCGAAATCTCACAATAACGAAGGAACATTCCTTAGTACGGAAGTCTTTAAGCCAGTTGCAATGGGAAGTATTCAAAGATTTGCATTTGTAGTACGCCTAAACACAGAACAAAACATATAAGACAATTCACATAAATAGTCTTGAAATAAAAAGCCTTACGGATAGTCATTTGGGCACACGGTACTATCACACTTCTAATGAATTCCAAAAACAGTAAATTACAATTCACAGCCAGAGGCGCTCAGGCCGGAAAAACTACGAGGAAATAGCAACGCCAACCCAAATGAACGTACCGGAGGTCGGGACGTCGTCTGAAAAGGTCGTCTGGGGGGTATAACGTTGGTGGAATCCATTGGAAATCACAGTTGAGAGCAGGCTGAGGTCTCTCCAAATGAAGAGCTGCTTCAAGGCTATGTGATGCGTTGGGAAGATATATAGAAGTAGATACTCGCTCACGTCGTGGAGTCAGGCAAATTTTTGGTGATTTGCGTCTCACCGACCGACTGTTTGGTCGCTGTGCACAAAGTGACAATATCAATGGAGGAAACCACACGGATTACTCTTATCGTCTGTACAAAGAATGAACAGAAAAGTATATATATGCGCTAATGCAGAACAAACCGAAACATTGAAATTAACTACCGTGAATAAACTAGCGTTGACTTCATAGATTTAAATGCCCAAGTTCTATTGGAGAAGACAACGCTTTTCAAGGCATACATTTAAATTTCGAGCGAAAACTTCTCACGGATGATCTATGTGTGGACTATCCATAGCTTACGACACACCAAACACCAGTACACTTAACGAAGCCTGGCTTCAGAAAACCGGTAGTTCTCTTTATTGATAGGTGTACAAAGCGAATTTCACACGGACGAGTAAGCGATCCAGTACAATTGCGCTCCGTATTCGTCAGACGAATGGTGGAAAATGATTTAATATGATGCACGAGAGAAACGTAGATAAGCATCGCCCGCCAAGCTACCAGTGGAGCGGCCAAATCGACCATTTCGATGGCAATAGGTAATCGAACGCGTTGTTTGGAACTTTCCGAGTATTTCGATGAATATGACACTGAATTTGATGTTATTCAAATACAATCTAAGACGAAATGGATAAATATGACCAATTTCGATCACAGTTGCGAATGGCTACTCTGCATTCATCTTCACTACACATGAAGAGCAGAACTGTATGCTAGCCAGAGCGTGCCCGAGTTGCGGATAAAGGAACGGTCGTCAGTATGGTAGTGAATTGTGAATAAGGCTTGGTCCTACTCACCGAATAAGTAGCCTCTAAAATCCAGCTATAGTGCTCCGCATGCAGTGGGTTTTGCCTGGTAGGCGTTCTTCTAATCAAATGCCGCAAAAGCCCGTTGGTGGCAGTGACGCGGCGACTATGATCGACCATGCAATAACGCCATCGTCCCCAGTCTATAACCGGCACCCAATTTCTCCGCCGCCGGATCTCTTCTACCTTCCCAGGTGTATAAACTGCACTGGCGGTCACCGGATCCCAACGGTTTACAAACATTGTTTCACTCTGTTGTCATGCGGATCAGGTCTTTCAACCAAACGCTTGGGATGGGAACTAAGACAACCTTTACCACAGTTTTGGCAGGCGGGTAGTACAAGACCCGCGGAAGAACAAGGGGTTGTGAAGAAAAGTCGACGATGTGGAGGAAGAGTCTGAAAAGGCTGACAAGTGCAAAGAACACTAAAAAACGTTTTATCTTCTCTTTCTTCTTTTTCGTTTTTGTTTTTCGCCACAATTCCGATAGAGCTAGATTTAAAAGAAGGTCAAGATGAATGCAACTAGCCGTCGACACATTGGGATCCGGGGTACCAAACCCCCGGTGAACTCGACACAGTCGTCTAATAGGAAACAGTAAGACTGACGCATTGCATTCAGACAGTGATGGCCGAGTGGACTGCTGATGACGTTCGCCTTTGTGCATCCGCTTTACTTTTGTCGAAATAAAATACCACTACGACTGCCGACTCAGTATATACAAACACAACCAATTTTATCATCAATCTAGAGGTTTGGGAAAAAGCGACCTTCAATGAGTGAACAGAAGATAAAGTAAGAGGCAGAAACGCCATGTCTTCAAAGCCTCTGGGAAACTACTAATTGGGTACGAAAGAGGAACTCAGTGCGTGATGGATTATTCCGTTTTCCAATGAAACCATTCTCTAGAAAGCAAGTGATGGACAAAGACGGTTGGTTTGCGGACAAAGGAGTGTAATTCGAATTGCAGTATACCGATCAATAACACAAATTCTTATCAGCCCGACGTCACAGTGAATTTCTTATTTTTGTTTAATGTCACAACGAGACTGTACCTTGACGTGGTGTGACGGCTTACGTGCCTCCATGACCCAACCACCCGTACAGGATGGCTTAATTCAAGACGAAGATACAATCATGCCTGGAAGATCAATGGATAGAGGCCTGACGAAGTAGTCCCTTGGTCCTCCAAGTCGCGGGTTGATTTGAGTTAGCAATTCAGCCGGAAAAACGAGTAGAATAATAATTGATCCAAGTAGATGGGCTTCCACTCAGCTATATCCCGCAGCATTGCGGTCAGGTTCTTGTTAGGACCAAAGGCTTTGTTTGAGAACCCCAATCGTTCTTCTTCGCGGCTGGACTCAATAGCAGTAAACTTCCATTAACTTCCACGAATTAAACGTCTACAAATAGTTCCATACTATATCGGTCGTCGTCCAAAATAAATAGGACGGAACTGATCACTGCATCGAGTAGGGGTGAATAGTGATAAGTATGCAACTGCTCAGAGTTACCTCTCTCTTATTCAAAATGTCTATTATGTCACCTAAAAATCTTTTTGCTCGTTCTGCGTACTCATAGTATCACCACTGATAACATGTCCGATATTAACAACGGATCTTCGTCGAATACAGGCCGGTCAAAAGTCTTGTTTGACTCTGACAGTGGATTCACTTTTGATTGATGTTTGCTGCGTGAATGAAACACGAATTCAGGATTGGAGTAGAGTAATCCAACTAACTGCGCCAAATGTCTCGTCAAGATATTTTCATCGCACTTAAGGAGACGAAGCAGCTCAAGCTGTGGGTCAACGCGGTGTAGGACTAGACTTGAGTAAGAAGGCTGAAGCAGCCCTTTTAGACTGGATCCCAGTTAACAGTCGCTTGTGCGCCGTGAGACTGCAGGAATCAGTCGGCGTCCGGTAGGAGAGTGGTCTTAGGCGCAGTTGATTTGTCATCTCGGCATATGCTCCAGCAGACTGCAGTACTGACATGGCGAAAGACGGGTTTTACGATGATCTTGTCACCCTTGTTTGAAAGAGCAAAGCCTGTTACATTATAGTGGTAACACGCAATTTTAATGCACAAGTTGGAAAAGTGAGTGGGGGATGCGCCTTGCCTGCTTAACGAACAGATAACGGAGAAAGACTTCTCCAGTTTTGTCGGCAGAAAGTATCCCAAGAACTAAGAACTGCGACCAATAGCAATGTAGACGATCAGCGGGATCAAATCAAGCAAGCGATGCATTTGACAGCAGATTTCGCCTGTGGTCGTAGATCTAGCGTTCATCAAAGACACTGGATCTCGTAAGCGTCGATGGGTCTAGTGCAGCAAAAACGCCAGCTGCTTAACTGCAAGGAGATGAATAAGATGCATCGACAGTTGCAGCGTCAGTTGACGATAAGTCTTAAGAATGACCGTGAAAACTGGTGGGTTAAGGCAGCCGAAGAGATGGAGGAAGCGGCCGCTTCAGGCAGCAGTCAAAGACTGTTTAAGCTTACACGCGACAGCAATGGGCGGCGAACTTCGGTTAGTGAATCCGTACGAGATAAAACTGGAGAGCTCATCCATGGTAGACAACAAAGGCTGGGCCGTTGGGCAGAGCACCTCAAGAATCAGTTTAGCTGCCCACGCACTAACGTATTTAAGCCGACGTCTGCAGCTGCGAATCCTTGAGACGTGTCTGTCGATCCCCCAACAGAATGGAAGTGCAGTCGAATATTCGACTTCTGAAGAAGGAAAAAGCAGGCGGTCCCGATGAACTTCCTCAATTCTTTTCAAACTGAGTGGAGAAGCTCCTTGATTCGTGATACTTGGAACGAGAAGCGTATTCCGTTATCGTGGGGTGAGTCACTGATTGTACTCATCTTCAAGAAGGGCGCGTGGGGTGACTGTAGCAGTCCTCATGGGATTCAATTCCGATAGTTACTAAGGTGTTGGCTTCGATCATGCTGCGCCGTTTGACACCGATTCGCGAGAGTAATATCTGCGAGCAGCAGGCCGGATTTCGTCCTGGTCGAGGTTGCGTCGACCAGATATTCACTCTTCGCCAAATACTCGAAATGCGCCACACACACACACACACACCGCCGCCATACGATCGTAGTATTTCTCGACTTGAAAGGCGCGTTCGACTCAGTGGATCGGACAGCACTATTCAGTGCTCCCCACCGGAGTGGTATATCAATGATGCTCTTGAACCTGTTGCGAGCATTATGTTCGACCATCAAGTGTAAATAATTGACTCGAGGTTGAAGAATTTGCGACCTTCGCTAAAAGCTGACGAAAAATGTATCCATGGGCACCGCGATGATGAAGTGTAGTCAACTTTGACAGCAATGGAAAGAGTAATATTCCTGACTACACCAGTATTACCTAATTTGCCAAAGTTTGGTAGATGTCAGATTTCAGTGTCCAATGGTGGTACTTTAGAAGCTAACAGCGTAGCACAAGTTTAAAGAGTTATTAGTCTCGAATTAAATACAGTAGGTTGCCAATAAAATCACGCAACTTCCGGACGTTCGTCTTGTTCAAATCGACTAATTCGAATTATAGGCTAGGAAAACTCTGATGTGCATCAAAATAAATAATAAACGTAGGGGCAAAATACAACGAAAGACTAATCAGGTCCCTGGCCAGGAACAAACAGATGAAGGGAATAAAACGCACCACTTTCTGTGGGAAAGATGATAACGATCTTTGAGGTTTCATAGCATCCAGTGGCCGCTGTGTGCCCCTGGGTGTTGCTGTTGGTGTACCGGCGTCCTGCGAGTTGTACAGCGCATTGAGTTTTTTCTGTAATCCGAATTATGTGGAACGAAAGGGCAGGACAAGCTACGTACAACTGTCAACACTGACTGAATAAAAACCAAAGTAGATAGATTTTGGAAGATCACCCTGAAGAGGCAGAAGTATATTATTTTAGTGCCCCTGGGGACGCATTTATCCGTAATCTCAGCGTCCAACCAGCAGTTTCTTGTTCATCGCTCTAATTAAACCGTTTGGGTGACATAACTGACTCAATCGAGCACAACAAACTTCATTGAGTAAAGTCAACAAGAACAACGAATGGAGCTTGAGTCAGTCAATTCCAACGACCTATACTGATCGCACAGAAATCCAAATATCATGCATAGCTTACCGATTCTACAGTCACTGATGAGCAGGACAAATTAAATAGGTTTTCATTTCTACCAGAATCAGGTTCGGGTCGAGTGATGACGAATCGAACTGACACAAAATATCATTATGCAAAACTGAGACCTAATGTAAGCCAGCCAGTTTTCCAACTAAATTCGGAAAACAACAACGTGGCGAGCAAGCTCGTCTTCGGTTATTCATACTCATGCCAATACATAATATTAAATATAGTTGGAGATGGATCCAAAGCCGTATGTATCGGTTTGTATAGGCCCCCTCCGTGTGCTCAGAAACAAGTTGTTCAGACTCTTAGACTTCCCTGGCCGACTTGTCATCATCCAAAGAGTGGTATACAACCTGATTGTGTGACAAATTGATCAACTGCACACACAATCCTAGGGTGGTAAATTGATGTGACTGCAAACCGACAATTCCCTCGATCCATCTCCAACCATATTCAATGTCATGTATTGGCATGAGTACGAATAACTGAAAACGAGCTTGTTCGCCACGTCGAGTTGTTTTTAATGTCTTCTATGATATTTTTCAAACGTTTAAATTCAGACAGCAATATCGGACTGCAGAGGACAGTCCGATCACCGTTAACGGAATCAACCGAACTGTTTCAAATTTCAGAGTAAAAAGCGAAATCTTATTTTCACTATTGACGATGTCGTCCATGGTTAGAATTTGATTGAATTCACTGAATTTCCGCTAAACTGATCTAGGCTCAATTCAACTCCCTCAAATCCAGACTCACACCCACGCAATCAGTGGAGTGACATTCCAGTGAAAATAGCTCGGAAAGTTGGTACATCCCAAAATGAAGCGGACTAAATGAAAAACAAAACAAAATGAACACACAAACACAAAATATACTAGGGGCAGTTTCCAAGTAACATGAAAAATGATGCAGTATTAGTAATAAACGGAAAATATACCGGAACATCAATTTAAAATGTGGTCATAATCGCTTATACTTTGACAAATGCGTCCACACGATCGTAGTGAGCGACCAGTTCGGAATCATCCCAGATTACTTCATTCGTCAAGCATTCTTGGTTTGTCGGTGGCCATATCTGAACGGGATCATCGGACTTACCCGCACGATTGCCTGCCATAAGTACATGTGAACTGGAAATGGAGACAAGATAACAGAAGCTTGAACTGTTTAGTTCGAATTTCGAGTGGAGAGGAGGAACGAATCAACGACAAAATTGAAAGAGGCCGATAAAACTGAGAATTATCTGATTAGCCTAATCCATTGGAATTTCTCTTAGTACACTGATACAACAGTATGAGTAGGAATCGCTTAGGACGAATTTGTTTGTCAACTAGTATTTTCCCAAGTAATCAAGTGGGGGTTTTCAAACAACGTCCGTAACTGGTTAACTGGTTAGCGAGCTATTATAACAGCAAATTGACGACGGGTTTTTATAAATGTACTTTTCTTCAACGCTTAATTAACACTCGAAGATCCCATATCTCCCAGAACTAATCTGAGTTCAAACCAAGTCAGCGACGTTGACGGTATGTACACCTCGCGATGGATTTGGGAGCACAAGTGCATACACGAACCCGTAGGCTACCTTACCGATCTGAACCAGACATTTTATTCACTCGGTCACGCAATTTCCTAACGTTCCTCAGGTGTGGACATCCTGAACAGTGGATTTCGATGGATGGACGGTGACTCTAGTGGAAGCGACGTATTTGTGGTTGAATTCACTCTTCGCGTGCGGAAAGTCTACTTAGAACTTTCGTCTTTTTCATATTCTACTAATCACTTTATTCCGGACTAGATCCCACCTTGTGGTAACAACTAAATACAGAAAAAACCGGAACACAGCCAATAATCGAATTCAGCGAGGTGACTAGAAAACGACGTTCCGTAAATTCCAAATCGAAAATAGCAAACCGCGCATATAATGGGCGCTCCTTAAACAGCAGTACTCGCATGTCACCTGCTAAACAGCCATATGAACAAAAGATACGTAAAAACAATTCACGGAAAAGCAAGATATACATTAACAAATCGCTAACTGAGTTGTCTCCAAACCGGTAGTTAAAAATCGGATGAGCAAAACCGGTTGGCAGGTTAACTTGCGACGGACAGCCCTTGTTCCAGGCAAGTGCAGTATACAGACATGTTGTGCACCATCATTACGAAATCTAGCACAATGTGGTTTGATATTCTTAAGGAAATATCAACTAATTCGGCTACCAACATAACCACCCTCATCAACTTGGCTATACCCGAAGCAAGACGCAGGAGCTATTTGCCTGACTGTTTCATCATAACTGAGAAAAATGTGATTAAATGGTTCTCCTGCAAACCTGCTCTCATAAACCAAAACAATCATTCCGATCCAGACAAAACAAAAATCATCAGTGCTAATTCAGACAAACAAGTAAAATACACCGATACAAGCTGACAAACTGGACGAAACTTCAATCAAGTCGACTTTATTCACTGCATATCTGATGGAATAAACAACCCAGAACGGGAAAAGGAAAAAAATGATAAGGAATAGACAGAAAGCGCGGAAGTGGTTCGGAATACGGCTTTCAAGTGGTGGCAATGAATGCAAGATGAGTCACGGGCCTCGCACAGCGGCGCTGAAAAACGCAAACTGCAACGGCAAAAAAGTCAAACAATAAATCAAAGGTTCCTGGAGAATCGGTGGGTTGGATTTGAGAGCACCTTTAATTGACGAATGCAGCGCTCAAGAACTGGGTGATACAGAAGGTAAAGTTGGGGACACTATGAGCACGGGTGTCTCCTGATTTGCAGTTGCACAGGTTGTTTTGGATCGACCACAAACAGGTGTGGATAATTGTTTCTCACTGTTCAGCTGGGGACATTCAGATAGAGATCCTATTGTGGTACTTCCAGGATTGCACGTTACCAACATGCCTCGGGGGTGCACCGAAAGATTTTGAGAGCTCGGTGTGCGCGGCGAACGGGCCAGGCGACGTGATGGAGTCACAGGAAGACGAAGGATCGCGCGGCGTCGCAAAGACAGACGACCAAGTGAAGGGCTATTTAAGGAACATGGACTGTTTGGAGCGGACTTGGATCCGAACGGAGAGCCTGGACATGAGAAAGAACACCAGTTAGTTATTGACCACTGCCGGATAACAGCAACCACAATGCCAATAAGATATATCACTAAATGATCTTAGTGAGAGTAAGGAAACGTTACTGAAGTGAGTGGTCACTATAAGACGGTTAATCCTGAAAAACAGCGCTCATGAGATTCGGAGTAGAAAACCACAAGATCAAATAGGTCAGTCGCGGTGACCGGTGTCATGATAACTTGGTCAGTGGATGCGAAAGAGACGTTCGATGATTCGCAACAAAACTAAATAGTTGCTTCATAGCTTAGGTAGATGTTTTCGAAAGTTTTGTGATATCTAAGTTTGGTGTTTGGGTAACAGACGTAGTGACATCACTAACACCTGCTCATTATGAGCTGAATTTCAGCGTAGTAATTTCAAAGGTGGGTGCATATAGCAGTGAATTACAACAAATATTTCAATGAACCTCTTTTGTTAAGTTATTATAGCCATACACATGTCCAGAATGTTAACAGTTTCCAGTCTGTTCTAACAATCAATAAAACTGCACTAACATATTCCAGCGTTGATCGTTACTTTGGAGGACCGAATAATAACTAAGGAAAAATCTTAAGATCATTAATCAGAACTACAAAGAAGCAGAAATATTTCGAAAGAACGCCTTCGACTGTGCCATTAAGCCATAACGCCCAAAGTCGCCGCATTGAGGGATCTGGTGGATTTCAAATCGGCAATTTAGCTCGACCTACACGAGTCAGTCAAACGCTTACGAGTCCCATATATTTCTGCCACTTCATCAATGAACCACCTTGATCAATTTCCTATCATCATCTGTATTGGATAACAAAGTATACTGAGTATCCGAATGTATGTATAATACATGTCTCAACGACGTAAACCTATTCCAATACAGTGCCTATTCGGTCGACTGCGCTTCGTGATACATTGGACTGCATTTCTGAGCTACTAGAAAAATTCTTCCACCATATTCGAATGACAATACGAAGACATCGGTGATAGAATACCAATAGTCCTCGCATATATTATGTCTACAATAGCGAAGATTCGGAACCGTACGCTAGGACGGATCCCTGTGCCCGGTGTAAACTCGATCTGTGACCGACCCCCAGATGTCACGCCTATGCCAAAGATGACTCCTCGTAGAAACCAATCAAGTTTCAAGTATGCGCTACAAAACTTTATCAGATATATGACCATCTAGACCTATTCTCTTTTTGGAAGGGGATAGCAACTCATTGCAATTCCGCTAGTTACTACACCTGACATAAACAAGCCTTAGTCGGATCACGGCTGCCGGTCGACCCTGTAATAGACCCTAGTGACAGTAGGGCATTCCCAACCACTCTCACACTGGTACTTCAAAAACAGAAAATCAAGCTTCGACCTTAAGCAGATCCAGTTATTATAGTATTTTACACGTCGAAGGTGCATGAGCATCCCACGAACAGCTACAATGCTATTTAGTTGATGGAAGAATACTCGACACTTAACTGGATCTTCACTCAGAAGCACAACAGCATCCGCATAATCTAAGTTGCACAGTTTATTATCAGAACAAACACAGAAGCTTCTATCCTCATTTATTTCCGTCTTTACCTAGCTTCCAAAGTTGAACAGCCATGCTGAGAGAGCACGACTCTCTAAGTGAGTTTAAATGAAACAAAATGTACGAACTTGCTTACAGTGACCGCAAAAGATAAATGAATACCTCTGATATATCCTACACTGAGAATCAGTGTCACAGAACTGTGTGGTCCATTGAGTCGAACATCGGTTTCTGACCAAAATATTCTGTGCTTCTCAAAGACTTATCTATCACTTTCCATTATGGCGGTAGAATCGTCAACTATGTGGAAATCAGCTGTTGTTCCCAGATCGACCCCAGGTATTTTGACAAAATTCATAAAGCAACCACACTGATGATGACGCGGTAGCTTGCGCCTTTTAGTAACTCAACGGGCTACACAGGAAAACCTGTTAAACCGACAACTCAATCGCATCTAGAATGTCAGTGCATAGAGGCCTAAAGAAGTACCTTCTGGTACCACAGTTTGGAGGTTCAGTTGAGCTGTCAACTCAGTCACAGAAAATGGGTGGAATAATAAACGATCTAGGCAGATGCGCATCCAATCAGCCAATCCCAGCAGTCATGTTTACAGACTATGGTTGGAAATAAAACATTTAAGTGAAGACATTAAACGCCCTCCACCCATATAGCCACAATCCCAAATCACCTTTATCTGAGAACGGAATTCGAAATAGTGCACCACAAAAGATGCACCAGAAAAATCCACTACATATTTTGCATGCGAAAAGTCGAAGTCTAATTCGAGCATACAACAATCTTTCGCTCGACTTCACTACGAGAGGTGACGCTTATCACGGTTGCACACCATCATTCTTCTGTTCCAATTTTTTAGCTGAAAAAAATATGGAAATCACCTTATTTACAAGCAGGGATGGTGGCACGGATTCGCGCTTCGACAGGAAACCGTATGATTTAAAATATACGAACGATGTTGTGCTATTGACTAAAGATCCAATTAGGTTGTACGTATTTCTTGATCGTCTGAAAGATAGTGCATGGTGTATTATCCACTTTCCAGGTGCAAAATACTGTAACAGGACAGGACTGCCCGAATCCGAACTTCGTTTTAATAAGAGAAAAACTGATTAAAGTAGATAGGTTTTATTACGCGGGTAAGTGCATGCCACCTGATGGTCGTATATCGGACAAGTGTCCTCACACAAACAGAAGGCTTGATTGGCATTTACCAATGTGAAATATCCGTGGCATCGACATGACATCCGACTATCGACCAAAGGTCGAATTTTTAATGCAGTAGTAGGGTCGCTCTTACTATACGCCTCAGCAAAATGGTCATTCAACACGGAAGGCGTGTGAAGATTGCTTCTGAATATTGATGTCTTCGTAGCATTTGTAGAATACTGTAGATTTTTTTTCTCCATAACACATAGGTTAAGCCCAAGGTACCAGAGTCGTGGATTCAGTCTTTAAATGCACCACTAAATCTAAATTGATTGAAATGATTGGGACACACGCAGCGTATACCCACAGATCAGCTTCCTTAGTACGTTGTGCTTTTCCAGGCAATTACTGACTGGAAATGAGATTAATCGATGACATGGCAAAAACGTAGGAAAGTCAACAGTAGACTGGCCCGTGTAAACCGGTGGATCCCCCGACGCGATGGTTAAAGATAACGGGTGATACGATTGAGTGGCGTACCAAGTGACGTTCTTGCGAAATTCTCCTGCTCCTGTCTATTTCCTCACCTTGTCAGCTTTCACTATTTTTCGTTAAAAATTGGACCTGTTGCAGATATTACAACCACGAAGACAGAGTTGCCTAAGTCGAAGTAAATGCATCTGGTCTATGCTTGGAAAGATTGCAATTGGTAGTACTTCATCTTGAATGTTCTCATCAAGGAGGGCGGTAGATGATAAACTGTTACAAGGGAATAGCGAATATTGCCACTAGGCGAAAAAGCGAGGGATCGATTAATGACACATGAATTGCAAATTACCTTAGCAGAAACAAAAGGTCATATGTAGCCTTACTTTTGATGCGACAGGACGCGTAGCTACAAAGCGGCAGCTTGGTTGTAGCAGGTTCATGCGAAATTAGTGGAGCGGAGACATTGGTGTTAGTAATCGAAGGATTTATAGACATCAATAGCCGTTCCGAGTCGAAGTCGTCAGTATATCTGAGGGAACTGCTTGAGTTGAGTTGGATAGAATTTTGTTTTAACCCATCCGATGTAGGTCGAACAGGAGAACTTTCACGATCGGAACAATGTCGTGGGACAGTTTTCGAATGGAAAGGTGATACTATTACGTCTGTAACCCAGTCAGTTGATTCTTCGGGAAGGAGAACATCGTTTTTGACGTTCAGCGACATACAGTTTTCATCAACAGGAACACTGGCTTTCGGATTCACCATAGCGGTCATCGACTTGCTCAATAGACGCCTTGCGTGCTGCATGGCATTGCTATTTGTTTTTCTGGGGACCGGAGTTTGACAGCGCCGTTTGTTTCCGTTTCCACACGTAAGTTTCTTACATTGAAAAGTAGGTGTAGACACGGGACTAGAACTGGAGGACAAACAATCTATTGGGACCTAAAAGGAATGCAATGAACACTTCGGTTATTACAAAGACCCGAAACTAAGCGATAGCAAGAGAAACTAATTAAAATCATCCAGAACAGAGCGAAAAAACGGAAACGAGAAATCAGGGTCGAGTAGATCCGCTCCTTTTTATCTACTGCCTGTTCACCTTGCATAGTCATTCTCCTTATTGTGACGCGTGACCTGGTGAGAAAGGCGACGGTCAGTAAGGCCAGCTCTGCTGTTTAACCCTGAAAGATGACAATGATGCAAATCACGTGACCATCTGTAACTGGCTGCATGTTGTAAGCTCATCGACAGTCAGATCCCGCCTCCACATCCAACACCACCGGACAAGAATCGGCCGATCATTTTGCTGTTTTTCACAATGATATGAAGTAGTTTTAGCAGTGCATTGCGCCTACATTTGTTGCATTATATCGAACCGTATAGGTCGAGCTGGGAATCGCCGACAAGCTAACAACGAGGCAACAACGATATGTTGTTAAGCGTGCAATCATTGCTATTGTCAATCTGAGCTTCGAGGTCACGACAGAAAATACGATTACCGTTCCCGTGATCTAACTGGACATATAAAAGGTAGTTACTAGAATCACCGCCAGTAGCTAAAAAATAAAATCAAACCTCAACAGATGGAATTATACGGAGGAGTACGCAGCGGGCGGGGCACCAAACGAGACTCATCAGTCAACAAAACGGAACTGTGAACGCAATCTGTTCGTGGTGAGAAAACACTCAAGACAAAAGACATCAGATTACGAAAAGCAAATATTCAAAATACTCACTGAATCAGAAATTGGGACCTGTTGCTCTGAAGACCTACAGCCGTACATAGCGGCAATTTCGGGAGACCTTAGTCTGGGAAGGGAGACCGATGCGTTAAAATTGCACTGATCAGGAGTGTGTAAATCTTGAAATAAAACCTTTCGAGCAACACTTTCTTCGTGGGCAGGGGTAGATGACAGCCATTCAAAATTCCGATCTCCAACTCCGTTTGCCGTATTTCGCTGATCACGAGGAGAAAACGCGCCATCGGCCCGGATCGGGGATGAGATTGCATTTTTCATTAATTGCATATTGTCGGCTTTAGTTGAAGCGTCGGTTGCCAAATTCCTATTGCAGTCTACCGATCGCGGCTGAATAAAGCACGAGTTACTTTTCTCATCGGAAAGCAAAGGAATTGGGGATTGATCTGACTGGTGTGGGCCGCTGTCATGTTGTTTGGCTAACTGTGAAGAGGTAATCAAACGGCAATGGGACTAGTCGAATAAATCGAATAGACTGACTGAGCATTGATAAGACTAAAGGAAAAAAAGTACGTTGACCAAAACAAACATCGTCCACAATCATAGTGAAAAGCAGTTTCATGGTATTTATTAATCGTGATTTAGATGTTCTGGACTGTCTTGTCCGTGAAACCTTTATGTACTAAGTGGGCTCTAGAACTGCTTCATGGCTTAATTTTAAATGACTACCAATTCTGCAGATAAGGTGTGAAAATAAGGCCACAGGATGGAATTAGCAATGATGCTTATCCGAATTTCGCCAATTCTGGTAGAACAATGATTAAGACGGTCTACTACATAGTGGACGAGGAAATGGGTCCGGAAAAATCTCATGAACTATGTAAAACAAAAAAATATGGATCATCAGATTTGTCTGCCTCAATAAGCTCCCACAATGATAAACGAAACTGGACACTTCTGATGGTCCCACGCAGGAAGAATTTAACATCAGACAAATGCTAATCGATTACTCCAAGATTTACATTATGCATAAAATCTAATTGCTATCCCAGAATGTCGCGAAACCACTCTGAAGAACCAACTGATTCTATTAGCCAACAAATATTTGAAAGTGAACATTAAGATCCGCAACAAGATTGAAAAGAGCAACCTTAGCCTTGAGACAGTTTTATCACAGATGAAGTGAATTACACTTGAAGGGAAAAACCTCATGGTCAGAAGACTGTAAAACGGATATTGGAGCAACACTCAAGAAAGAGGCAGTTCACTAATCCTGCTTTGAAGAGAGAAAGACTGAACAGATGAGAAAACAGAAAGTAGGAAAGTGCAAAGTTTTGAAGTCCAGAGAACTGATAAAAATTGAACGATAGTGTTACAATACCTGGGGTGCTTCCCGGGGCTATTCGACCACAATGCACCGTTTTCTAACTTCTACTCCTTGTTCCCAGATCCATAAACAATTACCCTACTAAGCACTACGAATAATCAATGCTTTAACACATTAAACAAGTTTTGGAAGATTTATTTTCAAACTTTTGCCACAGCACTTCCAATAAACGTGAGAGAATGACGGTCACAAGACGCACAGTTAAAGAGGGAAATGCTCCGGAATGCAATGTGACAAGACGCCTCAGGAATGTAAACCATCTCCACATTCCACTAGGCAGTTCTTGACGGTAAATTTGAATTTGCTGAAGGCTTCTTCTGTGGGGTTGAAGGAAAGGAAAGTACCGCACCGGACGACTTGGC
This sequence comes from Fasciolopsis buskii, assembly GCA_008360955.1. Classification (NCBI taxonomy): domain Eukaryota; kingdom Metazoa; phylum Platyhelminthes; class Trematoda; order Plagiorchiida; family Fasciolidae; genus Fasciolopsis; species Fasciolopsis buskii. The sequence continues at coordinate 42,530 of LUCM01000016.1, forward strand.
TTGAGATGAACCATATTAGCCCGTAGAAGAATCAGCGCATCATCAAGAATGAAGGCAGCTTCAATATCTGGTTGATTTTTCCGCAATTTAGTGGAACAATCTGCAAGAAAATCGTTGAAATGAGACCAAATTAATCGAGGATGGCATTCGAAGTCCAAGACTCCAATCGCCAATACGCAAACCAACAGGTTAAGGTTGGCTCCCTTTGAAGAAGGGAGAGGTGATGGTCAAATTTTCGAGGAGTGCTTTCGCACTTCACGGCTTCTTTACGGTACAATTTGGAAATAGCCCGGCATGTTTTATTCTTTACTCTTAAATTCCCAGCAAAATATCTCAGCTCGCCTCCATTTCAAGCGTACTGAATAATGCAGTTTGTCTTTGTTAGACGTTGCACGATTGCATCTTCTTAGTTTGTATAAATCAATCGCTCCAAGGAAGTTTCCACTGCATATTGAGTTCTCCTTAATGAGCAGACTGAAATGGTGAACCATCGCAACGGCCCTTATGTAGAAAGCCGCCCAAGTATTCAAGTAGCAATCTACCAATAAGAAACAGTAATGTGTCATGATCGGTGACCATTCTAGTTTTTGGTGCTGCAGATTTTAGTTCTGTTGTTAATTTTCCAAAAGAACCTACCACTTTCCCAGCATTTCAGAATTGACAGTTTTAAATATTGCGCGGTTGAAAATCTTTATGTCCGCAAAAAGATTTATCAAAACTCGTTCCGTGGTTGGCTATTTCACATATCGACGAATGCCACCCAACAATACTATATAGAAGATAGAGCTCACTTGATTTCTGACTTATACTGGTGGATCACTAATAAACGCGCGGCAGTGCCCTGTGTTCGTTTTCTCTCTTCCGCTAGCGGGCTAGGCTAGCTGTTCGTATTCCGCGCCTTTTTCTGTTCTGTGTAACTGTTCATTCAAGGGAGCAGCAGTCCCGTTCCATTCGTTGTGCGACTACGGGTCTCGAAGAATTGAACCCGAACTATTGTCTCCAACCTCAGTGTTCGTGTCCTACTAGATCACAGACTGTGTGCTACTGTGCTATCGTGCGACGCTAGTACTTACGTCTTGTGCTTTAGTGTGTGCATAGATCAACCCAACTCGGCAACACAACATAATGGCCTATTAACTACGTAACGAATTCAGGCGAATTTCGCTTTGAGCTATCCAAAAGGTTGAATTTATTCAGTAGTTGCTAGGCCCTGAGACACCGAAAAGATGAGACATTATATCAGTAAGCCACAGACGCCCGTTTTCAAAGCTTTAAAGTATCAGTTGCTGACCCAATAAGAGTATGGTTCGGGAATTTCTCAAGCATCCTAATCGGCAGCGACCAGAAAATCATAAGATGAGGTGATGAAACAATAAGTGATGGCTATAAACTATGGCTTACGGTTAAATAAGAGCGGAAAAATTTTTAGCAACAGCAGCTTGATAAGAGATCCGAGCTGTTTGTGCAGATGAAAGACTAGAAGGGGAAGAGGAATCACTAAAGCAGGCTCCGAAAAACGAAAACCAAAGTAATAACAGCAGTGAAGAGATACCGAAGCAACTGCCCGACAGTAGGCTAGTGACTGCAAGGTAGGTGTTATGGAAGAGTTGCTGATCCTCCGAATGGCCTTTCGTTTAACCCGGACAAGAAGAGAAAGAGAAACAGATAGAGTTATATCCCAAACGTGACTGCAGTACTAAATTCGTGGCGAATTTTGATCATTATGCAGCGGATGTGCGGGTGAAAAAAACGTCTGGAGGCAAAGTAAGAACCAACCTTGTGCGCAGCGCGACAGACAGGATCAAATATGAACTTGGTAGCACGACGAGGAGAAAAACAGAGCCAATGGAACCCAATGCGGCTGAATCCTAAGTTACCTAAAATGTGCTACATGTCGTCAATCGGTAATCATGGTTTTTTCAACTTGAAATGCACTTCCGACTCGGCCGACCGAAGAGCGCCATTTTGTAAGCCTTATCGGAAGTAGGTCACAGAAGTTCGTGAATCTATTGAAATCATTACCATATTACTAGATCCGTGGTGGTATACGGTGAACTATCAGGTTCATTCGAAACGACAAGCAGAGTTCGATAATGGCGCTTCATTTCGCTGTTTTTGTTTAACTTCTTCATTAACGAGATGATGAAGAATCCTCTAGGAGGTCCTCGAGATAAGTGCGTCGAACTAACAAATGGTGACAAGCTATTCAACCTAGACTATGCCGATAACCTCACGTGCCCGTCCAATTACACGAAACTTGTAGTGTGCACTAGACCAATTTACAAGAGTTTTAGGTCCAAAGTGCAAAGTGCTGTTACGAGACTGGACGAAATTAGTACCAAACTCGATGCTGGATGGCGAAGAACTAACGATTGTCGTCCGTTTTAGTTATCTTAGTAGCTGCTTGACGAAGGACGGTAGCCTAGTAGCAGACAACAGCGCGCGCATAGCCGAAGCTTGAGTAGCGTACGCCGGACCGAGGCAGTTGTCGTGCCAACTTACTGTTCCGCTGAAATTGGAAGATCGCGTTTACTGTGTCGCGGTGTACTCACATTTGTGGCTTGTTTGAGAGACGGAATTTTCCTTGCGTAAGAAGTTCGTCACCGATGTTTGCGTAGTACCGCTAGGACTGAATTGAGTGACCGTGTAGGTAAAGCGAAGTTCAGATAACACTGCCACGACACATCGACCTTAGGCGCCATCGTCGTTGGGATAACCCATAACGTCTACTCTTTTCCGCTCCATCCGCGAAGAGCAAGAAGTGACGCAGAGATCAAGAGATGACATAGGGAGAAAGTCGGCGGTCAATGGAACTCTTTTTGTGTCGTACGATAGTGATGAAACACCGACGGAACGACGAACGCGGAGCCCATAATGGTAGTCGCTTAAGAATCATTTACGTTCGAAAAACGCGACCATCGTTTGGAGATAATAAAATCAAACATTTTCGAAATAGATGAGGTGAATTAATTTAAAATTACTGGATTGAGAAGGATCACGCGGCAGGGAATAGAAATAGTCATCGCATATCTTCAAGGTGTCGAGAAAGGAGACAATTCCAGAGAAGGATAAAAGAGCCTATGTAAAACATGGACCAACACAAGGGCACGTAATCTAAGGAAGATATGGAGCACATCTCCCTGAATGGATGGTTATCAAACGTTCAGGGGATGCAGCGCTTGGATGATCTTTCTAGGGTTAATGCGCGGTAGAAAGCAGAGATCAGCACAAAAGAAAGAAACAATTGGGCAAAATGGAATTAGGGAAAAACGGGAAAAAAAACCGCAGATTCTGTTCACAAAAAAATCACTGAAGGCACTGCAGAAAAAAGAGGAATTAGCAAGACAGTCATTGGGGAAGATCGCTCTGGCAAGGGACCAATACGTTCGCCCACTAGTGACCGGTGGGACATAGCATTCAGCTTTGCAGTGGGCAAAACGTTCACTGGCTCTTAATATGGTTCACGAGTGCCTAGCTTGCACAGGGCGATGGTGGACGACGAGTGGAAATGAGCAGCAACCACTGCGACATGCTGAGCGCTGCAAGCGCCCAGGTGGATCACACGCACGGTTCATCCATTCGGCTGATTCGTTTGTCGGGTTTAGAAAAGTGTGAAATAAAAATGTTCACATCCTGATAAATTTCGGTAAAGTTGGAAACAAATATGGAAGCGTCTGAACTGAAAGGGTAACCTCTTTCAGAAAAGAAGTTAAGAAGTTGCGAATAACGTTGCAGTTGGCTCAAACTCATTGCCAAAATGCGTCTCGAGTTTCATGAAGGATCGGGATGGATAAAACTGATGCAGTAAGCGATCACATAGAGTTCCGACGAGTCGAGCGGAGAGTGCTGATATGGCTGAGAACAAATGAGGGAGATAAGTGAGAATACGATCAAGAGGATGAGTACAGCAGCCAGCTCAATAGGGGAAATGTGCGAGGAAGCCAGCTGGTTGGCACAGTAAAGTGTTCGGCTTCCCGCTTCAGACCGGATGTGTAAATCAACCAGTCCCAGTTAAACTCGTTAGGATCTAGGATGGTGATATGGCAAATGGAGTGCGCCATAAAGAAAAGCCAAATATTTGAGGATAGTAAATTGAAGGTCAACAAATCGCCGTTGTTAGGTGGATAACAAACAACAGAGAAGTTATGGTTAAAATAATGATGACGGAGTTTCGGCCACAAGAGCTGCAATTCACAGCTAAAAACCCAACGTTTTTTATTTCGGACGTGACGATTGGTTGGTGATTAAAGGCACAGACGCCAGCCTTGGGTGAAAACGAGGAACGAAGGGTATAGTACTGAAAATGGATCCAATAATTTGGAGAGCCGAGTTACGATTGAAAACGGGAGAGAGTACAATGAAGAAACTGCTCAAGAGTCAATATTAGAACCCTGACCGCGAATTTAGCGGGGGTAATTAGTTTCTGGTTGTCTTCCAAGTGGGAGGACAAGAACAGCGAGCGCACAGTTAATAGAGTGAGTAGGAAACTAATAGCTATGATCCCCATGCGTAAAATGGCAAATCGCGTTGGGCCCCAGTAAATCAGATTAGGTATTGAGACGAGCTATAGAAGAGTCATATGTGGTCGTATGGCATCGATTCAAGTGAGATCTCAATAAGTCAGGTGCGAAAGGTATTTCCAAGGTACAGAATTATTGTTTAGCACGAAAGTGACTGTCGACAAGGGAATTTAAATATATCTTTGGGGTGCTGAACGTTATACCAACTTGCTCATCATCGAATTACTTTGCTGGCTAGATCTTGAGGTAATCCATCAAGTGCGACCACCATTTAGGTCATCAATGCAAACTACGGAAAAAATGAAAACTTCGTCCAAAAAAGATCACCGTTCGCCGAAACCAAACTTTACGACAACCAGAGCAGGGCTGTATGTCACCTAACACATTACATGTCTGAAAGTACGAGATCGATCTTCAAAATGGCAATTATTCGTGAATCAGGTAGGCCAATGCTTATTGAATAAACGCAGACAGACAATGTGCTGAGAATGTGGTGGATTTTTGCTAGGCAGACGTCTTCTGAAATTCCGCAAGTCTGTTGGTGTACGGTAACGAAGCCAGTCTGGTGAGCCAATAAAATGAGGTTTGTTCCATCAGCCCAACAAGGATAGCCAGAAACGGTGAGTGAACAGCTTAACTGGCGGTAAGCTCATCAAATTCAGAACAGTTACAGACGGTGGCCAGTCCAGCGTTTTTGGTGCCGTAGATTCTACTTATTATTTTTTCTACAAAAACCTATACTTTCCGAGATATTTTGAAATAAACATTACTTTAAATACTGTGCGGTTGCGAATTTTCATATGGCCGCGAAAAGATTCACAGAATTTCGCCCTGTGGTTGGTTGTTTCTCCTATCGACCAAGGACATCCCACAAAACAATACAAACGATAGAGCTCGCAAGACATCTGACCTGAAGTAGTAGGTCACCAACAAGCCGCGCGGCTGTGTTCTCTGTTGTTTTTCTCTCTCTGGCCAACGGCCTGGGATAGCTGTTCGAATTCCGCACTGTTCTCGCGCGACTGACCACTCAGAGGAGCATCTGGTGTGTCCCATTCTGTTGTGCGACTACGGGACTTAAGGGCCCATGCCCGTATTACTGTCTTCAGTCTTGGTGACTGTTAGTGTCCTGCTAGGCCGCAGGTTTATGCTACTGTGTGACGTCTAGTGTTTCACTGTTCTATGGATCAGATCAACTGAGAAACACAACAGGAACTGTTGCTTTGCCGGTCGCGCCAAGCTGCGCAATTGGTTCCACGACCAAAAAGACCTACTTTGGAAAAGCGCGACCGAACAGCACAACCGCCTTCAATGCATGCAATGAAACTCACGGAGGCTTCACGAACCAATCGCTACTGCACACAGATGCAAGCATCCTTGTACCGCAAATATACGTTGATCATTATAATTTTGAACACTCTTCACTTTAAGTTACACACTCGTACCACTGACACCAAGTCGTAGCTGGTTTGCTTTAAATAAAAGACCGGCGCCAAAGAATACACCTATAACATAGGATTGAAGTCTCCAAAAAAGATAGCAAACATTCAATTGCACTTGTCTTAGAACTCAGGGACAACGGCTATTATTCTTCATGGCTAAGGTATACCTCACAGTAAGATACTGGGAACCACTGCGCAGTAGCAGTAAACAGATGGCCGACAGGAGACGCAAAGTACAGTGCGTAAAAAGAAACAAAGTCAAAGCGAGCTTCCACAGGGATAAACAGGTAGTGATTCTGGCAAACACCATTTTTTGTCATGAAAAGCGACATCGGATCACTTTGCGCCCTTCTTCGCCCCCACACCGTTGGACTCAAATCGATCACATTTCCATCGGTCACCGGTGGTGCGGATCAATCGACGATTGTCGGTCATTCGGATCCACAACTGTGGACTCAGACTATGCTTTGGACTGAGCTCGCTTTTGTCTGCGCCTAGTCTGTGGTCACACCAGCACAAAAGCCGCTTGTCCGGCACAGCTGATTCTAGACGATAACCACCAACTGCAATTCCAATCGAAAATCTCAATGCGGTTGTCGTCTCACCAAAATGCCCAAGAGCAGACCAAACACTGGGAACAGATCAAAGAAGCCATACACTCCGTGTCAACTGCCACGAAGAGCTCCGTGGCTCACAAACCCCAGAAACGATGGATATCCTCGACTTCACTTACACTGTTGGATGCTCGCAGATCCGTGTCCCGGATGCCACATAAAATGAAACGTGTAAAGCTCTAAGGCATCAGCTACCCAACAGCCTGAGAAATGACTCTGACTAATGGTGAATAGGAAAGTGTGGGGAAATGGAAAAGACTGCGGCTATCGGATATATATATATATATATATATATATTAGAGTTGAAAAGGCGCACACTGAGTTGTTACGTTTATCGTGACGTTTCGACCCAAACTAGGACTCGTTGTCAAACGTGAATGAGTGATTGAATGGGATCGCTAGTTCCGTTCGGTTTTGTGCACTGTCCGTGTTTGTCTCTCTATTCTGCATCCGGGTCTTGTTAAGATGACGTAATGTTTGTCAATCTCCACATGCCGATTGAACGAGTTATTCGAGTGGAGGGCTTCAAGAATTAGTCGCTCCCTCTTTCTGTTTGCCCAGGTGACTACCTTTGCGTTGCTGATGTTGACCTCATGGCCTGTTTGTGTACGGCGGCAATCGGATATATATTTATATATATGTATATATACATATATATATATATATGTATATATATATATATCACAACTCGATATTGACAACCAGTGGAAACCTATCACGATGGAACCAAATAATGTTCGAATCGAATCAAACTTTACCGAGGTTGTTAAAATAATATAACAGTGTTCAGCAAGAAGTACTCACCTTACGCAAAATTGTCTGTACATAACTTCGTACTTCCTCCACCAAAAACTCAGCACGTCCATTTGGATTTTGACAGCTTGCAGCCACGCAAGAACACGGGAAAGACGGTCGATCAACCTGAAATATGTTTGGCAAAAACGGAAGTTTAATTCACTGGAGTCCGTATATCACATAAACCAGTTGAAACCTTACGTTTTATGGTCGTGAATACTGGATCTGGTGGGCAGTGGGCCCGGTGACTATGAAGCTCGCTCCGTCCACCACAATCATGCGTTGATAAGTTATCAAAAACCAAACCAAGAAGGACGACCACTGATAAAGGAGAAGTATTACAATCAAGATTAGGTTGTACGCATAGGACGACATAGTCCACAGCGATTTCAAGAAAATGTTTCTTTAATGAAATGTAGCGGATTTGTTCCGGTGAGGCTATTGTAAAAAGCAGAAACAGGGGATCCACGGTCACCAAGCAGAACAGCCGTAGCATGATTTCGAACCGACTTAATAGGGCTAGATATGTTTTTTTACGGTTAACTATTTTCTGCCCTAAAAAGGCCTTCCTGAAATTTAGCATTCACGTTCAGAATAGCACATCTGACTCTGGTAAAAATGACACCGGAATGAGGACAACCATACAGAAGACACTAACCGTGACTCCGGAGCTGCGCGGTGAAGTGTACATTGTGACAAGAGCAACGGAGGGCTTAGAATCTTACCACCACCGAAGTCAATATGCACAGCGAACAGGCATTACACGTGGATTTCTATGAACTCAATGGGTCATATTACAAGCAGAGTACAATTTGCAGCAATGATCTTGCAAAGTTGGAAACCAAAGCGAGGCCAAAGGAGGCAAGCAAGCCGTTACACCACGTAAATGCGCAGTCTCATTGTGACAGAAAAATTATATAAGAATTATTTGTTATTTATTCCATCTAGGCTTGATTGCAATTGATTATTACCCACAAGTACCATACTCATGAGAATCAGGCCGCTTTCCTACCCGGATTGAGTTGAGTGGATTATATCTTCATCCGGCAACAAATTTGATACTTCAGGCATTTTCTGTACTCTTACGGTTTCTATCTTCTTTTTTCTGAAGGCGGCGTTCGGCTGATTGGGCCGTACAGTTAAGTGACGTTGTCTCTCGCTGAAGGCTGTATCAGAGAAATTCACTTCTCTTTTCCAATTACTGTTCACTAACAGTCGACATGGATATTTGCCCGCTATTTCCGCTCCTCCCCCTCCTCCTCCTCAGTTTTGCTGTCAAGATAATTCTCGAAATCTCCCTATAAATCTCCCTCAGAGCAATAGCACTGGTTTGTCCACAGACTAGATTATGTGACTTCGAACATCTGAATGATTTTGGTTCTGAATGACGATCCACGTAAGCTGTCCTTTTTCAGTCCCATAACATGGTGATCCCTCCGGTCCCAATAAATGTCATCAAATCAGCCACATATATGCATTATCGTATCTTGCTGGTGGGGGCTAATTGGACCAAAACTTCTGTCATCCCAAAATTCCACGAGTTTGTTTAACCTTCGAAGGACGACAGGTGCGAATAACTCTGTTCATATTAGGATTAGACTAATACACCTGTGGTTAGTGCAGTCACTGCGCTAACCCTGCACAAAGTTGGGACAATTGTCGACCCCCTCCGACGAAGATAAGGTTTGCTCGAAATGTCAGGTTTGCGAGAACAAAACTGGAATTCCTCTGATCAGTTCCATTTGTTCATCTTTAAGCGAAACTAAAGTGGGGCTATCGGAGTCGGTCGGTTTTTGATATCTTAAGGCTTGGATTTGCTTGCGGATTAGGATGTCAGAAGGTGTATCTGTAGACTCAAGTTACAGGACGTGGGTCGGAATAGCTGCGGGAGGGGCTGACGCTGGAAGCCAGCTGAATTGTGTTCCGAAGTGCTTGGCCTAGCTTTCAAGAAATTGCTGCTTATAGTGGATAGGTGCGCCTTTTGCCTCACGGGTTGTTTCGTTCGCACTGAATACTCTCCTGCTGGTAGCTCGGCTAAGGTAAAACAAGTAGCATGAATTTTTTCGTGGTGACGAGATGTTTCATGTCTGATGCACGATGAGACCACCGTACCTCGCGATCTCTGTCTGGGCTTGTATGTCGTTACGAACCGCGTTCTTTACCTGCCGAAGTGGACTGGCAGAATTCCAAGGTGTCACAACAGCATGAATCGAGCTAAACCTCCCTGAATAGTCGGAGCGCAAGACATCTTTGAGAAGCGAATATGGCATGTGATCCGTTTTTCAATGCTTGAAAACGAACGTGCACTGTTAGTCTGGATCACAGTCAACAGTCGTTTGTGTGCAATGGGATTGGACTCTTCTGTGCGCTTCCTCTGGAGTTTTCATTATTAGTCCATCGGTCTGTGTATGTATTCACTGGATAGAACTCTTGTGAGGCTAATGATGAGTGGCAACTGCTTCTATGCATGCATTCAGCAGCTGTATTTTACGACCCGCTTCACTCATGAGTATATTGGAAGTGGACATGCTCCATAGCCGCTAGGATCCACTACAGCACCCATGACCCTGAAACATGGAGTGGTGCAGAACCATACAAGGTCCCAATAGGTCAGGTGGTACAACGAGTCGAGCTACAGCGAGTCTCCGTCTACCATCAAAGTGATCGGTGGATCTGAAATTGGAACCTTTGACCTTCTTTGGCCACAGACGCTTTATTCACTTGACCGCCGCTGCCGATGATTTCAGGACCAGAGTTTGCTGTTTGAGCGAAACAGAAAGGCACATCGGAGGCCTACTAAATCCAATCAAATTGACAACAGTCATTTCATTCATTCTGATCGTGAACTGTTTTTGGCTAACACATTTTTACCATGAAAAACGTTATCAGTTCACTTGATATCTTTCGCCCCACAACGTTGGATTCAGATTGGCCACAGCGCCACTGTTCACTGGTGTTGCGGATCAACCGGAAATTCTCTACCGTTTTGGTCGACCCTTTTATCTATGTGCGCTTGTTTGCCCGCGGACCGCGGTCACATAAATACGAAAATCACCCGTTCTGCACTACTGCTTTTAGATGATGATCACCCATTTTGCGGTCCAGCTGAAGTTTTCTGCTTACTAATTGACACAGTCCGCTGTGTAGGATTCAAGGCGACATTTGCAACAGGTTAAAGAAGCAATGCACGTAACTGGGGACTGCATGTCACGTGGGGTTCTTAGGCGATAAATATGTTCAAGTTCAGTTCCTCTGTTAGATGCTCGTAGATTTATCCCCTGATTCTTCCATACACTGAAAGGCGAAAAACCCTGAAGCCTTACCTAATATGGAGCCTGAAAAATAAGCGCGACTAGTGACAGATAGGGAAATGTGGGTAAACGGAGAAGGCCGCGGCTGTCTGGTTCGTAATGCTGGTCCGCAAAAACCGGGAGTAAATGGAGTGATCAGTGGTTTCTGACGGTTCATTCATTCACTTTCAGTAGCCTCATACAGCACTTCGTAGATTAACTCACTTGTCTCACTTTGATGCTGTACCTTCCAATTATGCACGCAAATGAAACATTGCAGACGGATGTTAGTCAGATATGAAGACTGTCAGGAGGTCATTTGACTGTTCGGATGGATAGTTTTCTGCCCTCCTTTTTTGAAGATGGTGACGAAGTTTTAGTAGTGAGGTTGACAAAACTCCTCGGAAAATCTAGAGAAGGGACCTTATTCCTGGGGTATGGTGTGAATCGGCGATTGTATCGATTTACAACAATCGACGGATTTCCACTTGAAAACTATAGTTTCATTTTAAGTTTAGATAACCATCAACCTTACACCAGCGTACCCCGGTTGTGGCTGCTATCTTACAGCACCATCTGCTCAAACAGAAAAAAGAACGAGAAACCATGAAAGATCGACTGTAGAACATTAACTTAACAGCTATACAGCAAAAAAAGGTTTGGAATGCAAGAACGCCACTGACTACGGCAAAAAGGCACACTACCGCTTCGGAGGAACTTAGAGATACTAACCCGGTAGTCTAAATGCACGTACTCGAGCCAGCCACTGGCTAAGGCTTTCATGCTTTTTATTCATATCATCGATTGGCCACCTCGAACTATCCTCCAGTCTATCTGTTTCGAACAACAGCGTACAACGAGGCAGTCGTTCTGTGAGGATGCACACAACATGCCCCAAACACCTCAACATATTCACACTCACTGTCTCTCTTAACGACTGAATGCTAGGACCCAATACCTTACGTCCAACCTTTGACTTACCCACAAGCGTTTCCCACCATATTCAACCAATACTCAGAAGACTCCGCTGATAAACCTGCACTATAACACTGTTTGCTGAGAAATGGAGTACCTGAGAAGTGTCGGTACTGAAAAAGTTACACTTTTATACCTCGGGTCGAGTTAGAGCTTATGGCCAGTTTTCGCCACCCTTTTCGTCCTCAGTGGAGTGCGGCAGGGCTGCCCTATATCTCCATTTCATTTCAACTGTCATAGATGTTCTACAGACACCTTATCTGGTCTTTTAGATGGTGGAGATGAACTCCTTCCAGGGAACAGAGCTTTTGACTTGAAGTATGCCGATGATATCGTCTTGCTGAGTGATGATGCACAGGCAGTTGAACGCGCGCTGGACCGCTCGGCGATTGGCATCTGTAGATATGGCATATGTTCTGCACTCTCAAAATGCAAGGTACTTGTTCAATACTGGCGGGAGCCTGTGTCTGAATTCGCCCTTTCTGAGCATCGGTTAGAAGTAGTCGATAGTTTCAAGTACCTCGGGAGCGGAATCACACCTGGCAGGGGTATTGGAGGTCATATCAGGAGTTGCGAAAGCGGGGTCAGTTTACGCGAACCTGTGACACTTGTGGTGCTGCCGTGACATCCGGCTTTGTCAGAAAATAGTACGGCGAAAATGCACAAGAAATACAGTTGTTTTGTTGCGCTTTATCACTTTTCTCTATTGTTTGTCCCCCTTCTGTGAGCTTCTGCTTACATGTTGTCCTGTTGGTACCATGTTTGTTTCCAACTCGGTATATCTATATATGTATATATGAGCGCGAACTCGGCTTTGACTGTTGGCTTAGGAAGATTGAATAAGTGAAATGAATTTCTCTAGCACAACTTTCAATGAGAGAGCGCCAAAGAACTTCACGATCGACTGAGTCGAACACAGCCTTCTAGTCATGGAAGACAATTCGTAGGTCTACCGAATATGTGCCTATGTTCCAGGATGTGCCGCAGTGAAAATGTAGTTAATAAAACCCCCACCGGGACGGAAACCGGCTCGGTTCTCACGCACATATCTTTCACGAGAACTAGATAACTGGCTCAGGATAATGTCACAAAGCAGTTTGGATGTGATGCTTACTAATTAAATTCCTCTGGGACTGTCACAAGAGGATCTGTCACCTCTCATGTAAATCGATACAATCACCGATTCACGCAAATCCTTAGGAATCGCTTCCCCTTCCCAGATTGGTCCTATGAGTTTTGTTAACTCCGACGTTAACACTTCGTCATCATCTTTGAAGAAGTATGGCAGCAATCCATCCGATCCAGTTACCTTATCCGTTTTAAGGAAATCTATCATTGGATTATCTCGATTTCGAATGGAGGATTGGTATCCACCTGCATTGGTTTATCTGCAGACACAACTGAGAGGTCCACTGTGGCCGTGGGCCGAGTAAACTGATCCCTGAAGTGTTGTGCTCAGCGCTACAGCCGACGGTCCTGACAGTGAATCAGTGTGCCGTCGAACTGCTTAATTACCTCGTTCATTCTCGGTTTTCGTGGACCCGTATTCCTAATCAGTCGATAAAGGGTGCGACTATATCCGATAGCCGCAGTCTTTTCCATTTCCCCGCACTTTCCTATTCACCATTAGTCAGAGTCATTTCTCAGACTGTTGGGTAGCTGGTGCCTCAGAGCTTTACACGTTTCATTTTGTGGCATCCAGGGTACAGATTTGCGAGCACATGGTTTGGCAGTGTATGAATCCGTGATACATAGTGACAGTTGTAGTAACCACTATAATCCTTACATATAAATCAATAACGCTACGCGGAAACATCTAGGAAAAGCGGTTTACCTGACACTGAACACCCTCTTCGATGCATGAACAACGTCCGGGTGTGCAAGGATAGCGAGGACCACAATCACAACCAACGCGGCTCCGTGTTGCTCGAATTTGCAAACAGACTTCCCGCTCTGATTCATCGAGGCGAGTGACACCTTGAAGGACAAACGAGACATTTGATATAAGACGGGTGGTGTGAAGAAAGAGATACACAAAGAAAATTGATTTGAAGGCACAAAATGTTAAATTCTAATGTTCTGAAACCTCTGCCGCTGAAGTTATGGCACTTGCACTGATGGATTTTTCTGTCAGATTAGTTGCACTATATACACGATGAAATCTGGTGTAAATCTGTACTATTATAGTTGCGGCTAGGAGGAAGAACGATGACCGAAAAAGAAGAGACACTATAGATTCCACAACAAGCGAGTCAGTGTTTTTATTCTTCACCTCCATCTCATCGACTGTCCATCGCAAAACTTGGTTCGTCACTGGGCTGAATATTACTAGTTTGCATAAACCGAAACAGTGCTGATTAAGAAAGCCCTGTAAGTAGTCAAGTGAATTACGTATCTGCTAGATAAAAAGGTCTGAGATTCAAATTACAGATCCGTCAATCACTTTGGTAGTAGATGGCAATTCGCTGTCGTCCGGCTCGTCACCAAACTTGACCTAGTAGCACACTGTGGCACTTTGGGATTTCAAGTTCCAAAGGAATAGTTGCCGGTTACTCACCTTCCCGATTTCGTAGATCTTGGCTGACACTTCAGGCATTTTCTGTACTCTTACGGTTTCTATCTTCTTTTTTCTGAAGGCGGCGTTCGGCTGATTGGGCCGTACAGTTAAGTGACGTTGTCTCTCGCTGAAGGCTGTATCAGAGAAATTCACTTCTCTTTTCCAATTACTGTTCACTAACAGTCGACATGGATATTTGCCCGCTATTTCCGCTCCTCCCCCTCCTCCTCCTCAGTTTTGCTGTCAAGATAATTCTCGAAATCTCCCTATAAATCTCCCTCAGAGCAATAGCACTGGTTTGTCCACAGACTAGATTATGTGACTTCGAACATCTGAATGATTTTGGTTCTGAATGACGATCCACGTAAGCTGTCCTTTTTCAGTCCCATAACATGGTGATCCCTCCGGTCCCAATAAATGTCATCAAATCAGCCACATATATGCATTATCGTATCTTGCTGGTGGGGGCTAATTGGACCAAACTTCTGTCACCCCAAAAGTCAGGATTTCGAATCACAGGTCCATCATTCACAGCTTGTAAATGTCAGTTAGATGTCGCCTGGTTGATTGCCATATCTGACTCAAAATAGGACCTCATGAGATTTTGTGCCACTCCAACTCTCCCAGGGTCACCGTAACTGCTTCTCCCCTCTGGCAATAAGCAACAAGCCTGACGGGCACGCCCATTCCCCTGTACTCATGCTTTAAGCATGGCAAAACGGAGACTGGGTTACTTGAACGTGGAGATCTGTTGTCTGAAAACAATATAAAAATCCTTCTCATGCGTCCACGCGCGACCTAGTGGTTCTCATTTTAAGCTGCTGGTCGGTTTTGCTCGATAACCACGGAGAGACTCACTTGGCTTTGGTGGAAACCTCGAAGTTCTTTGATCGAGTTTCCCACCATGGTCTATTTTCGAAGTTGTTTCCGGTCGGGTGGCATCTAGCTTTCGTATTCTGGATGTCATGTTTCTTCATCAAGCGAGCCATGTCCGTCTGAGTCAATAAGGTTCTGTATAAGTCGTTCTTCTTGAATGCTGATTTGGTTCAAAGTTCCATACTCGCGCCTTCCTCCTGTCTGTTTGTGGCTTTTGTTTTAACCCTCACACTCAGTGCACCGTTTCGCAGATGATGTCTTTTCTTACTCCACTGTCTATCAGGATGTCATGGATGTCGATCATGATTGTGCTGTTCCCAGTGCATTACTTGCTGCCTATTTATCCTCTTAGATTCATCTTATGAATATTTACTTGACTATTCTTTATTTCACATATTTCTTCACTAACTGGTTTATCTGTAAATTCCGTCTGCTGATCTCTACTTGCCTTGTAAGCTGCGGTTATACCTTTGGTGTGAAGGTCAAATTTGCATAACACTTGAATGACAAAGTCTTGGGTGAGTTGGAATTTTGGCTACGAATTTCTGTTGGGCGAGTTTGACAAGATCGTGCTGCTGACCAGTAACTCATCTTTAACCTTCAGCATGCGATCGCCTTCCAATTTCGTCGACTAGCTGTTTCGGTATCTCTTTACTGGTGGAATAATTCGGTGTCTGTTTTTGGAAATTTTTTGATTGTTCCTTTTCTTATGAAATTTATTCCACCCATAGCACGTAAAGGTGATTAGTACTCTTATTAAGTCTATTCGAGAACAAAACTTTAAGGTTTGCGACCAGTTCCATCCGTCCATCTTTAAATAAAGCTGACGAAAGTCCATCGGAGCCCAGCGTTTTATGAGATCCTAAGGCTCGGACTTCCCTAAGGACCTCCGCCTCAACAGGTGGATGTTTTAACAGGCCGCCGGACGCTTGCCGAAATAGCTACGGGAGGTGCTGACGCTGAGGAATGGCTAAAATGTGTCTGAATAGATGGAGATATCAGTCTAATGACAGCTGAAGTCCTGGATCCGAGTGTCTTGGATACAACATACATCGATGGCTAGGGTCTCCAGTGTATGGGCGAAACAGCCCCGTTGATCTGTGCCCACCACTGTCCGCATATTGAAGGAGGCGAGTCTAAAAAGGCATCGAAGACGGAAGCCCGCTCGGCGAGATTTGGCTGCAAACGGGAGGAGAACGCGAGAAAACAGCAAAAACGACTTATTCCGGTGACATAAAAATTTGAATGACCGATAACAGAACCTGAGCAATCTGAGGGATTCGAGTGACAGAAGGAGAAACGAGAAACAACAAGGTCAAAAACGCCTATGTACGGTCCTACGCTGCGGTAGTCACTACGCGGAGCCTGTTTACTGGGCGGTGCACCTTGCTTGCTCAGCGAGCAGACAACAGGGAAAGACTTTTCCAATACTGTACGGACAATAACTTATTCCTATTTGGTACAAATTTCCGACACAGTTCGCGTCGCACAGCGACATAGCACTCTAACTCGACAGGTGGTCTGAGCTAGATCGACCATATTGCAGTAAGCTACCGTCGGCGCGGTTCTGTCGAGAACTGTAGATTGTACTCAGCCATGTACGTCGAATCGGACCATGCGTTAGTTTTAATGCAACTTTTGCTGCAGCTCAACGGTCATCGACGCAGGCGACGAGCCCGATTTGCCGTCGAATGACTGTCTGATTCGACTGCTCGCAACAGCTATGAGCAGACACTGTTCGACGAGCAGCAAGGTAGATGATCAGCGGGATTAAATCAAGCAGGCGATACATTTGACAGCAGATTTCGCGTGTGGTCCTAGATCTAGCGTTCATCAAAGACACTGGATCTCGTTAGGGTCGCTGGGTCTAGTGCAGCAAAAACGCCAGCTGCTTAACTGCAAGGAGATGAATAAGATGCATTGACAGTTGCAGCGTCAGTTGACGATAAGTCTTAAGAATGATCGTGAAAACTGGTGGGTTAAGGCAGCCGAAGAGATGGAGGAAACGGCCGCTTCAGGTAACAGTCAAAGACTGTTTAAGCTTATACGCGACACCGGCGGGCGGCGAAATTCAGTCACTGAGGTCGTGTGCGATAAGAATGGAGAGTTCATCCAACGTAGACAACAAAGGCTGAACCGTTGGGCTGAGCACTTCAAGGATTCGTTTAGCTGGCTGCAGGCTAACGTAGTTAGTCCGACGTCTGGAACTGCTAGTCTTAGGGAAGTGTCTCTTGTTCCTCCAATAAGGAGATTGGTTTGAAGACAGAAGAGAGTTTGAATAAAAGAGAAGGAAATCGGATGACCTGACACACGAACAGTGACGCGAGAAACGGAGGTCGCATCTAGGCTGCAAAGAGTAATCACAGAAGTGATATCCTGTATGCCCGTTTCGGAGACACAGAATGTATCTATTTTAAAAGTATTAAGGCTTTTAGCTGGCGTAATCTTTTGCCTTATTTTTTTGAGCCAGCGGATATTGAAGGCAGCTAGTGGAAGTGAACATAGGTTTAAGCAATGCTTGCGACGTATTTTCCCCCCCTTTCGTAACAGTACCATCAGACAAATCCGTCGAGCCGCAATCCTTCGTGCAATTTGCTTGTTCCATGTACTGAAAGAACGGAATTTAGAACAGTTCCCAGTAGAAGAGATGTTGGAGATATTTAGGCAATTAGGCTATACTTCGCGGCTACTAACACCTAAAAGAGGTTTTTATTTCGAAACCATAACCGGAGAATTTGACTTGAAAGTGTTATTCACAAGTCACTGGAGTGTTAAAGTAGGATTGGAACTCGGAGCAGGCACACGCTTATTACTGTCCATCGACAGACCAAGCACAATTGGACCTTCGGTTTGAGATAAGCCATCTCGTAAAGCTCACTGGACCATAGAGGCACGCAAGCCGTCACACCACCTCACTGTGCATACTTTTTGTGACGGTCACTAAATTATTACGCCAAACTGTCTTGAGGCTGGCAAAAGGTTTTGGTGAATGAAATCAATAGAAGATGTAGCAATACAATGGTCCGATGAGTTTAAAGAGAAAAGAACGGAAATATTTGAGTAGAGACAAGAGACTGAAGGGAAGATAAGATGGAGAGTATGATCCAGGTCGTCAGGTCAACCCGATGCATATGTGAAGAGGTCAATCAGCGGAGATGAACTGTTAACCTCAGCGAATTGTTTGGCCTTGGGTCTCAAGATTGAGGTATAAGAGAGCACTAGCACTTTCCATTGTGAACATTGAAATATGGTAACATAATGGCTAGGGTCGGCAACAGACGTATTCAATGCTTAAAGATAAGAAATCACAAATGAAAGAGTCAGCGCCGTTGGGGGAAGGGTAAATAGTAACAACTAAATGAAAGGAGTAGGATTGGACACACTTATCGAAGGGTGTCCCATCTCTCTATTCCTGTTCGACTTCCTCAAAGATGTTTTAAGAGGTCTCCAGGATGTAGGAGTCGAACTGGGGAATGGTGAGAAGCTATGTGATCTAGATTACGCAGATGACCCCGTGTCTATTTCAACCCGCGAACCGTGCAAAACGCACACTAGGCAGACTCTCGAGGCATGCAGCTCGAATCAGCATGTGCTTTGCACCTTCAAAGTGTCAAGTGCTGTTACAGGACTGGACAACAGTGGTCCCGAACTTGATGCTGGATGGAGAGGAACTAACGATTGTGGACTGTTTCACTTACGTTGGTAGCTGCGTGTCGAATGATGGTAGCTCGGCAGTTGAGGCAAATACGCGTATGTCCAAGACTCAAGCGGCTTGCGCCGGAGTAAAGCATTTGTGGCGTCGGGTAGAGAAAGCCGTGTGGAGGTCAACAGATAATGTGCCAACGTGGAATGAGAAAGTGCAAAGCGAACCTAGATAAATTAGGTGTCTTGCGTCTTCGTGGTTCGGGTCCGAAAATGCCGTCAACTAGCTGGCTGAAGATACCGAAGGATATGACAATGAACCGTGAACAATGGTGATCGCGTTATCATTTTATATCGAATCAGAATAATTGAAGGAGTCTGTTTGTGCAGTTAGACTGTGTTCCGTGTGTTGGCTACTACGCCATTCTTATCTTTGCCCACCTGTATAGGTCCACTCCCTGTTGCTCTTGAATATTCACTTTTTATAGAAACATGTGACTTTGGGGGAAAGGCAGCGGTCATTGAGGCTTGCCTTGCTGTTTAACGCTAACCGATTATGGGGAGTTCCGACTATATGATTCGACATTCACACCTGGAAATTCAAGATTTGGTACTGGGCAGGCGACAACTGACTAGTGAAGAAAACAGACGCCCACATTGGGAACAAAAGGGGAATGGAAATTGGAATTGGAAAAGTGAATGCAGGTGGTTAAAAATAAAGCAGGAGAAGACTGGGAAAGCTGCTGAACAGAATTAATGCGGCAGTTCAATCTGCGAATGTTAGTGAGACTAATCAGTTCATGATGACTTAGCAAATGTGTCGTGAGGGCGTGAGAAACAGTGCACGTAGTGGTATAATGTCATGGTTTGTGCAACAGAAGACCGGCAATTGGGATCGTTAGGCCTGAAGAGGCGGACCATATTATTGAAGAATTCGCCGCTTCAGAGATAGGCTCGGCAAACATGATGATTTGGATAATCTTGAACTCGTTAGACAAGATGTGGACATTCCTCCTACGAAACAGGAACGACAAAACAATAATCGTTATGACGTAGCATCAATAAACTTATATCTGGACGGTGAATTTCCTTTCCCCTGAAGCATTCTCTAAAAACATCATACAGTGAGTGCTATTACCTGTTACCAGTTTTCTTTTGCTTAGACCGTTTTCGTCAGACGTATTATCCTGGTTGGAGTAGAATTTGAGTCACTAAGGTTCGAGATAACATGATTAACCAACCACCACCATCAAGACTTGATCTGCTGTTGCATAACTTTAATTTAAAGGAGCACAAAACCGGGTTCAGGAGGTCATCTAGTATTCATTCTTGAGTCTGATTGGCCAGAAGGATGCAATAAAAATGAAGCAAGAGGGTACTCCCCAGAAAACAACCAATTCAACTCACGTATGCATAAACCAAGACAAAGCATAAAGAACGAGGGTGACTCGCTCCGATTAGACATAATGTAAACCACATGATAAAATCAAGGATACATGAAGAACGTCAGCATATCAACTTATATCACGAAACAAGTTTTCACATTGATACTTCAACTCAGATGCGAATTCCAAAAAAATCACCTAAGCGAAAACGCTCAACTACTTATTTTCGCTTATGTTTTGTCATCTTAGTTTTATTCGTGTGTACATTCAACGTTGTTTTTCTACGACTTTTCTCTCACCATGTTTCGTCCCACAACTTCCGGTGCCTCGAATTAAAGAAGTTTATATCGATTTGGTATAACAAAAATATATCAATTCTGCGAGATACCACTTGCAGTGATAAATGTCGCTTGCTTTCAACGTGTCTCTGATAGAATCAGTCAAGATGAGAGCTTGTCGGATACCTTCGGTTACATGAATAGTATCACCAAATGGATCATGACAAAAATTTGAATAAATTTCTAAACGCAGCCAAAAAACATGGTCCCCTTCCTATTGATCAGAAATGAGTTATCGGTCTCAAGCAACTGAAACTCTTGAATTAGAAGGCACTGCATGGATTGACAAAACCTTGAAAGGTTACGGCCACCTTGAGAGCGAACCAAAAGTTTGCAGCAAGTCAACTTTCACAAGAAGCGCGGTTTGGCGTTTTACCCCTCAATTTTATTACGGTACTTCTCCAAACCGATCCCAGTGAGTGCGAATAGTCCACGGCAGAGTAGGAAATGGAATAGCATCCACAGTACATGGTCGAGTCACTCCGAACAGCATCATGAAGTCATTCAAAGATGAGAGCTACTGGACCTTAATACTCGGTAATTAAGTTCAACGCGGTCTTGACATCAAACACGAGTAATTATGCGCAGACTAGTTATCTCAAAGACTGATAGCCCTTGGCCACCGTCCTCGAGCAAAGGAGAGAGTTCGCATTCATAAAGCAAGACCGAACAAACGGCGGAACGATAAATTGTCTTTCGGTAGCAGGCTGTCGTCATGGTAGCACCAATGATGTACTTAACTGTTGAAGGAGAACCGAGCATCTCAATGCTCGCTGCAATCTCTCCAACGGCATCGCCTAGTATGACGTGCCTTTATAGACATACGAAACTGCCCTTAATGTAAGCTGGTTGCTGCTACACTACTGATTGTAAGATGGGCAGTGGTGTTCAGCCCAAGGTACGGTGTTTCAGTTTCGGTGGCAACCTCGGCATAGCCTGCCCAAAAGGAGACTAAGGATAAGCTAAAGGGCATTTGTAAGGAAGCAAGTAAAAGAAAGAAACAGGATATATTTCAGGTGTAAAAACGTAAATCCAGCAAGTAGACATGTAACTTACTGCCTCTAATCACTGTGGGAATCCTGTTGATCCCAATCCGACTTAAAGAAGTCAACTTATTGACTAGCGCCTTTGCAACTTTTCGCCACAGCGCGGACTGGTCACTTCAATCTACCCAGAAATGGTTAAAAGGAGTGGCAGCGCATTTCCAAGGAAAAACCAATTAAACTGCCGGACTGGGCCTAGCCGAATGATTTGTGAATCCTTGTATCTTAACTAAGTCCCACGGTCGGTGACAAACTTGCATTCGAAAACATTTTCAGTTTGCTTTGCTTCTTGATCACATCCACTAACCTATCACACCTATTTCACAGTAGCCAATGGAGCACCAGAACAATCAAAACCAAGGCACATTAAAGAAGGGCTGATGGTTTAAAATAGTTAAACACTGAATAATCCCACACGCAGCAGCTTGGAACCAGCAGATAGAAAGCCTGCAGGAAATCACAATACTAAAATCACACAACTACTATCCATAGAACTGTGGTGTAAAACTGATTAATTTACGGTGAAAACCGAACTTTAAACGGACGACTAACCGGATTCCTTCAACAGTTTTATACGGGCAGTACCGTGAATGGGCAGCAATTTTGAGTGGCCTCTGTTTCGTTTTGTACTTCTCGTGACATTGACAGAAGGCGTCTGGTCCAAGGAAGCTTCTGAATCCGTATCAAAAGCCTCCGGGATAACTATGGAGTCCGAAGCGCATAAGCTCTCATCGAAATGACCCAATACACGCCGTGGTGATGGAGGAGAGAGACACGGTGGAGGAGGTGTCGCCTGAACACTATCATCAGCGAGTGCTGCTGAATATGGCGAGCCTACACGATTAATCGCATCGCCAAAAGGTTGCGGTGACAGCGGAGGTGGGGAAGGAAAAGAGGGTACACGACATGAATCGCCTGGACTCAATCTGAGAGGCTCTTTGCGATTAACATGACTTTTAAATCCACCACGAAACCTTCCTCGCATGCGTACAAACGCCTGCGACTTAAGTCCAAAGGTGAGTCGCGACTTTTCTGATAGGCGTTTTCGGCGACGTCGGAGGCGTTGGATTAACTGATGATGGTGTACATCAAAACGAGATATAGCTTCGTGTTTCTGTGCCATTCCAAGTGAACACCAACCATTATCAGGTATCGATGAGAAACCTTGCTCGCGCGCAAATGAGTATACAACCACAGTTGAAAACCGCACATTTTTTGCGCAGGTCCCAGAAGGAACATGGTTGCAACGAGGAGGTAACGAAATTCCAATCTTTTTACCACCACAGCCAGCCTCATTTTTTAATGCCCTGACATTTTCATGCATGGTTTATGAACACAGATGCGACCAAACCAAATAAAATAAAAAACTACTTGAGCAGCGCGCGGCGGGAGCAGAAGGGTCACCGATCCGAATATGCTACAAAAAAATGCACTCTTTAAAACACTCATTTTTGTTGTTCACTTCAGTTGATGTTACTTCGGGTTTATTAAAATTCCAAAGAACACCCTTGGGCTCGATTCAACAATAAAATTAGAATCCTTCCAATCGTATACTCTCTAGTTATCTGGAAGGAAATGCGTAACATATGCGCTTTTTGGGTCGCCCCTTCATATCGGAACACTGGGTTGCCAACCATAAGGGGAAAATGACAAGCACTACCTCAGGGTACCCCAGGGCCATGGATGGCCTTTGTCTGACTAGCCCTTTCAATAGACATTACGTACAAACACCGGTAAAGTGCGGTCACGAAATAGGCCAGCAATACATGTCAAACTTTGAGTTGTAGGCATTTAGCTAGCTCACGTGTACGCAGTCAAGCATTTCGTTTCTTTTTATTTCTGATTTAATCCTGATCATTTTGAAGACAGCAGGAAACCCCCCAAATCCCCAATATTTTTTCTTTCGCAGTAAGATCCCAAAGCCCCAATCAAAATGCGTCGAAAAGAGAGAAGATTTTGGCAGGATGTCAGCTAAGGGTTAAACGTTAAAGTGGGAAGCCAAGTATACTGTTGCCAAGAAATGTGATGAAATATTGGGATTTGCCTAATTTCATCTTGAGCTTGGTATTGCTTTGACTCTGTGCAGCAACAGCTACTTTCTGCAAGCTGTCCAAGGAGGCATAACCCTCTGTTTGCCCCTAATAATCCTTTAATAGTGTCATCTGTTAGGATCTATTTTAGGGCGGTCGAAGGATGTACCGGCTTTCGTATATGAAATAGATCAAACTCAACAGACACTGTCAACTCAACTTCATAATTTTCAAAACTAACTAATTTATTTATTGCTGTTTGTAGGTGTTGCATGGCACCTTCTTGTGTCGAATCCACACACACGCAATTTAGCTGTTGCAGTTAGCAGAGATCAGTCAAAAATTCCGCGCAACCTGCAGCATCTTCGTCTGGAACGATAAGAAAGTTGCGCAGGGTCTTTTAAGTAGGTGGAAAATGATTTGGACAGTAGAATGTTGATGTTTGAAAACGATGATTCTTCGTCGACCCGGGAATCTTAAACTTTGTACTTTTGAGCACTCTATATCTGACCGTGGAAAAGAAATACTGTTTAAGGGTTTCCACAGACTTGTGCACCTGACATGACGTATTGATAGGTTCCATGCGACGAACCCAGCGCATCGTGCTACCCTGCCATTATGGAGCTCCTGGGGTTGGTACAGTCAGCGTTCACAGCAACATAAGCTGAAGAAATTTTCAGAGGGATGGTTTCTTTATACAGAAAGCGGAAGAGAGCCAGCACTTAGCCCAGGTGTAAGCCCCCGTCGGTTGGAAACGGTCTTCTGCCTCGGCAAAGAAAAGGCGGTTCAAAAGACATCTAAACTAAGTGTTGGAAGCCGGTCTGACGTACCCTGAGGTTCTGATTCATAGAAAATTAAGTAAATAAGACAAATCGGAGATGAAGCCCCAAAAGCGATTTATAAACTGTCGAAACCATTAGCCATATCCTACAAAGCATTACTTGTTTTCCGTAACAAACATGCCAGAGCAAATACCTCGTCTAAATAAAAAAGGAGTGTTATAACCCCTTGTATGATACTTTCAACTTGAGACCCGAGGGCGTGACTGGGAATGCCGGTGGGTCCGAACCCTTTGGCCATCATCCGTTCTTGAGGAGCTGGGCTGACCGGCACCTTCTTTCATGTCATCGGATAAACAGGTAAGCCTTAACGGTCCACTAGAGTGACGCTGTAGATTTCTGTCAGCGTTGCACATATGCCCTTAGGATAAGTCGCCGATTACATCGGGGCCGGCTAATCTGGAAAGGCCATTCTTCTAAGGTCACTCTCCATTTTCCGTTTCGCGAAATGCATACTTCGCAGCCTGCTGGAAGCCGAGGTAATGGGTACCTGGGATTTTTCCTCCAGATCGCTTCTGACCGGACGCTGACCGCCCCGCGCGGCTGCAATTTGTGCGCGGCCCACGCACACTTCCCTCGCGAGCTCCTATGAAATATACTCAACGTCCTACCTCTTCCGACTGTATTTTTGTTGCACCGTTTGAGTGTCTGGGTTGTCAGTATTGCACTCGTACAAAGTAAAGTATGGGTGAAGCGCAAGTGCTCACGACGGTTAATGCAGGCAAACGTAATGCGAGATACAAATTGTGACATTCGGCGTTGCCGAACTGATAACTGTTGAGGATGAATGTTCAGGATGGGACCCAAGAAAAAAACATCCAGAGGAGCATGCGGTGGAGAAGGGACTCACAGGCTAATCGCAGATGACACGCGGTTCAACTGAAGTCAATTTGAAACAAAATTCCCATACGACCGGTAATTCTCTTCAACATTCGACTGGGTTGCGTAATTTTGACTCTTGGCTATCCTGGGTAGAAATTCGGTAAAAACTTAACCGCTGAACGTGAGATCAGACGCGCAGGCCGAAATGAGCACCCAGGGAGCTAGGTTGCTTAGGCCCATCCTGCTCGTAACATCGGGAAGGTTGTCATTCTGGATTACATATTTCGAGCATAATGTCTTAGAAAACGGTATTTGCGGAGTGAATCCGGCTCACTGGCGCTCTACAACGAATGCATATCCAACTTTTTCCTATCCCAAATAAAATCAGGCGGATTCAGCTGATTTGGGTTTAATTTGTTTCTACGCCATCAGCCCGGAATCTAGCAAGCCTGATAGCTTTCTCTAGTGGCATTCTTATCGTGGTCTTTTCGGATGAATTTTTCTAAAGCTTCTTCAATTCCAGAGGTGAAGAGAACCTCCACCTCGTTAAATTCTACTAGCTTGTCTGTCACCCCGGATATGGGGTGTCAAAAGGAAACTAAAATATGTTACTTGGAATTCTCAGCCACTGCACCAGAAGAGACGGTTCTCTTTAACCTCGGCCATTGTCTTCTTATAACGCGAAGAATTTTGCACCGACTGGAAGTCATCTATTTGATTAGCCCGGGCTTCTGACCTCCAGAAGTGAGTGAAGGTTGCATGTGTAATGTTGCGGACTGGTGATTTTCTGCAGATCCTTCAGAATAATTTCGGCGAGCGCAAATGGTTCGAAATTTGACTCGTCTGCTCATCCACGTGTGGTTTCCCGTTCCAATGGGAATAATGATATGCTACTGATGATAACTAAAGGGCCCAAATGCGGTTTGAAGAGAAGCTGGAAGCTGATGTCACATGGTGAGCAATGCATGGAAACCTGGTATTTCCTCTTCGGAGCGCTGACCGCTCTGTCTCAAAAAGCATGGAAGCTGCCGTTTGCTTTTTTCGTAACTTAGACTACAGATGGTCAGTCGGTCTGATACGCCGTCGATGCAGCATCTGCAGCCATGTACACTACTTCACCGGTTTGATGTCTGTTTTTGAAAGTCTTGTAAGTAGCTTGACAGCGCTCATTTGGAAGCAAAATCATAAGTCACTTAAAATTGCAAGACGCTTGTTGCTTAAAGCAGCGGGAAATTTTTCCACAGTTACTTGACCGCCTGCGCTGAAAAGCACTGCGACTGGTGGGCAGGAACCTTACTCCGAGTGATGTACACCGTATCCCAACGTCTTGTTTTGCGACATTCTTTCGTTTTTCACCGTGCTTTCCTTAGAGGCTTTCCGCTTTGGTCCAGTCGTGTATGACGGTGACCACCGTATATTTTCCTGGGTGACTGGGCCCAGGCATGTTGAGCTTAACGACCGTGCTTTGATAGATGGCTGAAAAGTGATTCCGGTTTAAGGGAGCGGGATTTCTTTAGGAGGCTACATGAGGCTCCTTGTGAGGATTGTTGCGCTTAGAATTGTGCACCAGGGACCCAAAAATCCCGGGAGTTGTCTAGTTCCGGGTTTCACGTCGTTTATTCAATGCAATATCCTTATGATGTGCTAAGTTCTTATGTCAAAAAACGTGTAGCAATCTGCCCAGTTGTACCCCTTGGCCGACACAAAAATGTTCCAGTGTTTCCACTGTGGAAAGACAGTTCCAGCCTTGGCGTTCCTAAAGCTGAGGATCAGAGTATTTTTCAGTTGCTTCCCACCGGTGCATGTGTAAAGCCAGAGTGGCTGTTCTTTCTGCAGTCCAGGATTGAAGTAATTGAGAATACACATTGTCAAAAAGTCCTCTGTTTCTAAACTAACAAAGTTTCTATTAGCCTGTCCGGTGGTGGCCAAAAGGATTAGGTCCTGGCGTTTGGATGTGAAGGTTGCGGGTCAAAATCCCCCACTGCCGGTCAACCTCCTTACCCCGTTCCCAAAATTTGATGTTCATCGTGGTTTCATTAATAAAGAAAGTAAAAGATAAAAGATAAAATGCATTTGTTTCCACATTGGAAAGTCATAACGGTTACCCATTGCTTCTGCCAGATTCACTGCCTTTAAGTCTTGATGGTTGAAAGAAGCAATACGCCGGAATATGGAATGCTTAGGAAATTCTCTACTTTCATCGATACAAGAGAGGCTTTGTCTTTGTAAAAGTGTGCAACGCAGAAGGAACAACCGTAAAACCAAAACTCGGCGACTGAGAAGCGTCCGTTTTTGGAAGCACCAAATTTGGGCCAATTTCTAAGAAACAACGATAGACACTTGCATCATAACCCATGTCACTATGACATTGAGAAAAAGTGCGTTATGTTGGAGTTGGCCGTGCAAGATAGAGAAAAATAAATGCACTTTAACTCAGTGCCAATTTTATAACGTTCTTCAGTGATTGTGTGAGATCCGCCTAATCTTCTAGCATCAGCCTCACCAAACTCGGGCTGCAGCCTAACGCTAGTTCTGAAGAATAACGTTTTGCACCCCCAGATTTCCAGACATTCCTTCGAAATGGCTAACATGCGTTCACCGAATCAGGTTGACCTGATCAGCGGCATTTAAGATCGCCTGGTACTTTACGTCGTGGCCAGCTCTTCTCAACCGTGAAGATCTTTCGGAAATAAACCATCATGACTAAGACTTGATGTCATATTTTATGTTGCTATCGAAGCCGAAAAGACAGAACACGACGAAGTTTGGCTCCACAACGATCTCGGGGATGTCTTATGAGCAACTCACAAAGTACATAGGCAGATCCATTGACATGCCTGAGGTATGCTAACCGCACGAGCCAGCTTTCACTCTTAGACAATCAGAACAACGTAGCACTCGGCCTGCTACACTCCACTGCATTTCCCGCGATTAAAGAATGTTCTGTTCTTACCCTACACTGTACACTTTCGGGCTACCAAAATAAATTTTTGTAACTATAAATATTTATCTTAACCCAATAGCAAATAACATCTTAATCCAGAAACGGCGCCCATCTCCAAAACTTCCGAAGACCAGCACTCGGATGAGCGCCTTATAGCTCAGCGTAATTTGCTCCGTCGTCTATGAAACTTCTTTAAGAAGCTCGAAGTATTTTTTGGTCAATGACAGAGCCCGAAAACAACCTTACCACCAGAATAATCCAGTACCTTTTTCCATAGGAATACCGCAGTAAGCAAAATTGGCCAGTAACTCCCAAGCTGCTTTGCGCTTTTTTCATACCGAGCCCTAGCGGAAGTTAGGCATTATATGTTACCACAACGTCACTTTCCCTCAGAGGGAATAGCGTTTCACGTCTCGCTTTTCTGGCATGCCTTTCCTCCCACACCAGATCCTCGTTGATATTCAAGTCAGTTACCAGTGCAACAGTTATCTGATCCAGCATGCACCTTAGATGCTTTCCTTGGCTCCGGTACAATTTGCAACCCATCCAGATGTCGTCACCACATGATGGGTTTAATTCTGTAACCATAAGCCCTATATGTAGTGCCTCAATCTTCGTCATACTGCTCTAAGTTTTGCGGATTCTATGCTGGCCTGCATAGGAGTCCTCAAAGGAGTCCTCAATACTTCGAACGTATGTCAAGTGGACATTGGCAAAGCTTTGAGTAACCAGTCCTTTGGAATGCACGCATGGAAACGGAAGACTCCGACTTTTTAAGTCTGGGCTCGAAACGCAAATCAAAACGTCGACTTTGTGTTCCTGGTTAATAGCGCTGTGCACTCATTTGATCCGATCAACGGCAGGTTAAGCGATATCCCGGAAACAGTATCAGGACCGAAGGTCCAAAATAAGGGACTGCATACTATGGAAGTGTATTTCACATCGGGAAATGTTCAACAAAAACGCCGCCCGTAACAGCCATCTTGTACACTTAGGAAGGAATGGTGAACCCCGAATTTCGAGTAAACATAGAGGTTAACTTCTGACTCGATGTGTAAAGTCACAGATGTCCCACACCGTGATAACGCTGACAAGTAAAAAGTTTGCTCTTAAAAGAGGAAATAATGGAGGACTAAAATGCAGTAACTGACAACCTTACTATTAAATCGGATGAGAAGAAAAGCTAATCAACCGCTTGGTATAGAGACGTTAGAAGATTCTGATTTCTACTCTGTTGTTTTGCTCTAAGAAGCAAAAGCGAGGGCAATGACAAATAATACTAAACTTACCAAGATCTTTAAAAAAATGTGGTTTGATTTGCCTCGATGTAAGTGTTCCATGCACTATCTCCGCGAATGTTTTCTTTTGCAAACAGTATGGGTAAATGGTCATAAGATTATAAGGTGTGGGAATAGCCGAGGCTCAATTCGCAAAACTCAAAATCAATAGAGATGATTTGGTTTTTAATTTTGGGTCTTGCTCTGGGTGTCATACTTTTACAGCCTATGGTTTTGCGCTTTTTGGCAGAGGGTTCAATTACGCAAACTTTCGCCGAGGTATTATGAATGGCTTAGTCTTGCAATTTGTTCATAACTCTGAGGCCCGAGGTTTCATGTCGTAAAGTGTAGATAATGTTGACTATGTTGACTAGAAGACAAAGAACAGCGTTGCGAATGGAAATAACGTCACCGTTTCCATACAACGGAAGGGTGTTAGGCTTGATAAGTTGCCCTGGATCATGCCTCTGGTAACTGATATATGTTTAGGTCTGAAGCCGTCATTTTAAGCATTTGATGTCACGATGACGGTTGCGATTAAAAATTGAAATATTGAATCAAAATACAGTAGAATTTGAACGTATTCATTGAGCTACGGTGGGACAGCCCCCCCAAAAGCCTTGACATCGTCCAGAAAATTCACTTAAGCTGGTTTCCGGACCGTTAAGGTGATATGATAAGGTTCAGACAGTCATTTGCACAAGCGACTCATGGTTTCCGGAAACTACCTTGACCGGCGTTAATAAGCTGGTGCACCACGAGGCTGGCAGCAAAACCGCTTTAGCTTCAAGGATCACTGGAGTGCAGTTCATTTGGCAATAGTCTGCGCGGCAAAACATAACTCCTTTTGACGGGCTTTCTGCGGCGGCGGGATAGCACGGTACCAAAAGTTACACTGAAGATCACCAGCAAGCTTGAGATGTCATTCCTATCGACGATTTGGATTAGATGCAGGGTGACAGCCAGTTTTGTCCCTCGCCAACAGTGGGGCTTTTTTCTTTCGACAAAAGGATGCCGCACATGTAGATCTGTCATTATCATGGGCAACTGAGAATTCTTCATTTGATCGTGTTCGGTCACTGTACTGCTTCACGATCCTGCTCCTTAATCGCATCAAGTAAGCACCTTCCCGCAAATGCTTTCCAGCCGGCTCTGGCCAAAGCTTTGCTGACCTTTCCATACCACCAAATTCCCTGCATCCGGTCGTCCAAACCAGCCCTTCCTGTTACAAACTCAAATCGACATCGAAAAGTTAGCGTCTCGTGCAAGAACTGCTTTTCCCTTGGGCATACTTGCTTTCTGTATTCTCGCCAACGTCTACCTATATACGTTAGCCAGATTGCCGATTCTGCCTCTTTTTCATGTATCTACAGGAAAATCGGAGAGAAGTGGTGGCACTACTTTATTGATAGTTTTTCCGCCGTTCATATTTGTCCCCATGCCGAAACATCCCTTTTGCTGACAACTGCTTATTGGCCATATATCCAAAATCTCATCTTTTATTCTTGTCTCTGACCATGACGTCTGTTCATTTTTGCACAATATGTTGACCCTCTTGTGGCTTCATAGCCGTTTATGTGGATTTCAACCAACCAACCAACGTATATAAACACATCCACTTAATCGTTTTTTTGGCGGGTTACAGTTCATACCGAACAACTAGATCAAATCGTAGAGGAGGCAGTTGCCTAGCCTACATAAAGCAGTCACACAGATTCCGTTATACGCCACCCACTGTTTGGTTCTTTCCCTGAAACCCTTTGACTTCACATGCAACTGCCCGAGCTCTCAATCCATATGGGATGTATTTACCGAATACCTAATTCGAATAACTCTGATATCTCTCATCTCAACCAGGTCTTCTCTGTGGTTCTGGTCCCCTTTCCAGGCGTGAGACAATTGCAGGCGAATTCAATGCCCCCAAATTTTTGTTGGCCCTCATTGTCCGCCCCACCTACCCTGCTCAACTTTGTTCTGGAAACGCATACTGAAGGATGTACTCGGCATGTGACCACTCCCACTAGGTTTCATAGTATTTTAGACCTAGTTTTTACGCACAGCACTCCTAATGTTAAGGTTTCGGTACTAAAACCCTTCCCCGGGAGTGACCACAAGATGGTCACGTGTAGCTTACCTCTCCGCAACAAACCTTCCTCGGCCAACATACTCTCTCCTCCTGCATGTCCACGCTTTGGGACGAGATCCCTGACGTTCTGCGAACCCTTGATTAGTCCAGCTTCCTTTTATCGCCTGACCCGCACACAGCGGCAGACGACCTCTACGGAAATTTTTTTTGCTATCAATCGCATCTTCATTCCGATCACTCAACATAAACCCAAGAAACATAGTAGGGCATATCAGCTCCAGACGAAACTTTGAAGGCTCAAATCTCTTTGATATAAAAGGGAGATTTCCAGCTCTTGATGCAAGCAAACTCTTGCAACAAGAATTTCTTATTGAGTCCGAACTAAGGTTAAGAATCCAGGAATTGATGGCTCCTGGGTCGCCTTATCCAGTTCGAAAGACCTCTCAGATTTTCAAAGCTCGCTTGCATACCAAATCCTTAATTATCCCGAACTTCATCATATTCAACAGCTTATGCACAGAATTCCCTTTAGACACTGGAGAGGCATTTAATGCATATTTCTCGTCTAATCGCAGTAATGACAATCAGCCACATTCTGAAGTCCACCTAATGTTAACTTCGGCTAGATTATCTTCAATTTCATTCGCCGTTGCTGGCATCGTGACAGTGATGAAAAGTGCCAAATCATCCCACAGTGCGGGCCCTGGTGGCATCCCACCAGTCTTTTTTGCACCTCTGGCCCATATATTCTTGTAATAATGTATAGTTCTCAATTTGCGAGAGTCATGCGCATGGCAAGATCAAATTTTTACAGGGATGATGCACAGGAAATGTAGACGATAGAAGTCGAGTGGAATAAGCGGGTGGGAGCAATATTGAGTTATTGCAGAAACTCACTGGAAGGTGAAATGAGATGTTGCAAAGCAATATGGGAATTACAAGTATGCCAGTGAATAGCAAAAAAGGCAGAAATCTCAATTTTTGAGACCGAGAAATAGTTTCCTGGGCCTATTTGCAAGTAGCGGACTACGAGTCATCTCGTGTTCATGTGCACTAAATGTGCTCATTGCTGGCGCACAACATGGACGGAGCCCAACGGTGGATATCGATATATGGCTAGAGAGACCAAACGTCGGGAGCGTTGCGTAATGGACGGAAACGTGAAGCTGAAAAGACGACAAGCAGTGGTAATGCGATAATTGGATGGAAGTGGTGAAAACCAAGCGGAACGTCAGGCATATTGGATGAGACAAGTAGCTGACAACAAATGGCCAAAAAATGCCGAGAGCGGCAAAAGATTGTCCGAAAGTATCTGGAGGAAATTTGTGAAGCTTTGGATACGGAACTCCAAGGATATTGATAATATCTACATACGGATGGTGTTAAGCTGTACCGGGAGGCGCGTCAGATAAGAGAAATTGTTTGTTAACAATTCTTAAATACCCTAGCCAAGAATGTCCTCTATGTCATTGAGGTTATGGTGATTATTGGATCGCGCCAAAATACCTGCAACATAGTGCGTCTATTCCGTCGTAACTGGAGTGAGCTAGGGTAGCAGTTTTAGGCGTAGATGAATGTTAGGGGCTGCCAAGAACGACCTGTTTAGCTCTGCCAAGACAGTTGAGAGGATAAGGTGGCATGAAGAGCGAGAAGTACACAGGCTGGTGTGTAAAATCACAGGATGTTATAAGAGCATAGATGCAACAATAAGTACGCTGACATTTTCGTCCGCCCACATTGGGAGAATTTCGCGAGTTAGTTGCTCAGGCTATTGGTGAATAGGGTACATCAGTACAAGGGAGGTCAAAAAGTACATTGGTGGGGACGTGCTATAAGGTGAAGAAGTTAGAGGTGAAGCGGAATCCCTGATGGTGATCTCAGCAAAGATTCGGTCACGAACTAAACTTCTATCCCATGTCCGTAAGCCTCGTCTAGTCCAATGTTAGCTCGTGTGGGGTTAATTACGACGGGAAATTCATCAACTTTGCCAGCTGGGCTTTGAACTGAGATAAATTTGGGCACAACCGCAGGGAACTAAGGAGTTTGTTCCATAATTTACAGTAACCAACTGTGAAGAATTTCGCCGTCATCGGTAGTCCAGTCAGGGGTATTCTTAACGGGTAGTATCTACTGCGAAGTGGATACGAGGGACTACCAGTATCGTGTATGACGTTTGTAGTAGAGTGGACATTATTAAGGCAAAGATTAAAGAAAAACGCAAGGTTTAATTTAACTCGACGAAGCCACAATGGTTCAAGTCCAAGCAGCTCGCATCTGGCCCTGTAGTTTAAGCTAAATGAGGGACCTAGGAGATTTCTAGTGAATGCATGCTGCACATTCTCTATTGCAATTTGATTGACTTTACGCATATGCGTAAAGATAATCGGGCAGTACTCGAGATGGGGCTTAGCATGAGACTTGAAGGCGATAATTCTGCAGTCCTGAGCGCGGAATGCCCTTAAGATCATTGTGGTGGTTCTCTTAGCTATAGCGGTCTGATAGTGGGCCTGCTCGTGGAAGTTGAAAGAGCAGGAGTATCGTAACCCTAAGTCCTTAACTGTGTGTGATACAAGGATTGGCATGCCGTTTATAGAGAGGGCGCCCGGTGAAACACGGCATTTATATGTTATCAGGGAGCTTTTGTCAGCAGAGAACTTCATAAGCCACTTGGAACAAGAGAGACTCTAGGTCTTCATTGATAAATGCAAGAGTGGAGCTAAATGAAGCAGCCTCAAAAGAGTGGACTATTTTAATGTCATCGGCAAACAGGAATGGTGTGTCATGACGAGTAACTTTAAAGATATCATTAATACATAGCAGGCACAGGAGAGGACTTAGGACGCTCCCATAAATGACCCCACTGCTAATAGCAGAGGGCTGGAAAAAACAGCCGTTAATATTGGTTACCTGAAAACGATAAGAAAGGTAGGATGATAGCCAAAATAGGAGGGGATTTCTTATTCCATAAGTCTTAATTTTGTACAGAAGTCGGGTGTGGGAAACGCGGTCAAGCGCTTGTGATGTGTCTAAAATGATTATGAGCATCGACCGGTGGGAATCAGCACTTTGGGTAACCAAGTTTAAGAAGTCAAACTGACAGGTGAGGCAGGATCGGCCCCTCAGGAAGCCGTGTTGGGAGGGGTTGATAAGGTTGTGGGTAGTAAGGAAGTTAGCCAGTTGTTCTTTACCAATCTTTTCCATGAGCCTGAATAGAACTGGAGTGTGGTTAATGGGGCGAAAAATTTTCAGGTTCAGGTTGATAAGAGAAACTTGGGAGTTAATTAGCCTGTTGTCAGTGAATACTAGTGTGTAGGGTGTGGTATCAGTGGGGGTGGAACAGTAGTAGGTGGCCGACTTGGGACCCTGTCACGGCAGAACCGGCAAGCAAGGAGACTAGTGCGGGGGGGGCTTCGTAAAACGCCGGAGAAAAAGCCTGTTAGCCGGTATGCGCATGAACGTTTGGGGTTAGGCGTTACTTTTGGAATTAACGGGAATCGGGAGAACAGTGCTTTCTAGCTGAGGCAGTTGGGGTAAGCGCTTGACAAGAGTGGGTTGGTAAAGGGGTCCCATGATAGGTTGTAGCTCATTGGGCGAAATACAATTATCTAAAATTTGCCAGTTAATCTGGGAGGATCCAGGGGTTAATTGTACAAAATTATGAGGATACTGTTAGATGGGGTGAGGAGTTGGGCGTGCAGTAGTAGGAAAGGAGTAATGGAGTGGTGGAAACGCATCTAAATAGGGTTACCTGGTAAGTGGATGGAAGTAGGGGGGAAAAGAGGCAGGCTTCAAATAAGGAGGGGCATTAGTATCATGCTGGAATGTGGCAACTGTTACCGTAGGATGGTGGAGGCATGAAAACAGTGGGCCAATCAACTCGTGATTGTAGGCGGCGGTTAGTGGGCCTTCGTGAGTTTGTGGACCTTCCGGTTTGGCAGAGCTCACGCCGGGACGGCTTGCTCGAGTTGAGTGTGCCGAGAGTGCCAGACAATCGAGGTGTATAAACAGGCTGACTTACTGAATTAAAAGGATGGCTAATGAAGTGCGGGGTTTTGTGGTTAGTTGAATAGGTCACTGGTATGCGCTTCCTGCGGAATTCAACTGATTTCGGCTGGGTGCCATGCTGTTGTTTGACGGAAAGACGCGGAAGTGTTAGAGGGCGTATCTAGGATGGGGTACATGCCAAGCGGTTGATATTAGCCGGAGAAGACATAAGTGAGTCGGTAGTTATCTGCGTGGTCACATCGTCAGTGCCTTTATCTTGGGGTACTAGATTTGGTAGATTAAGATGAGCACGTTTGCGGGATGGTTGGAAGGGCGAAGGGTCTGAGTTTCATCTAGGTCTACCGGTATTGGTTGCGACCAGAGGAGATGATGCCGAGGGATCAGCACTTTCGCAGCAGGCATACGCAAAGATGGGGTGCCACTGCCATCAATAAATGTATTCTCAGACAGACTAGTAACAGATTTGTGGGGTGAAGAGATTGGACAGAAAATTCAGCAGCGTAAATAGGGGAGATGTCGATTGTGCAAATTGCGTG
>LUCM01000018.1:0-10766 GCA_008360955.1 Fasciolopsis buskii
CGTTTATTTTTCATGAAAAATAAACGGATAAGGGCCTCGGGTTTAAGCTCAGGGCAACCGGTAGCTCCGCCCGTTTAACGTCCTAAAGGGTAACAAGGGGAAGTGATGAGAGCGGCATACACTAATGCAGCAAGTGTGGGAAATAAAAGGTCAGAGTTGCAATTCACGACTCTAGATGTGAACTGGTTGAACCTCGCTGTGATCTGCGTGCTGCCGGAGGAGGAAGACAATGAGCTAATGGTGCGGGATTACCCATTCTTCGGAGTGGATGGACTGGATGGTCCAACAGAAGTTGGGATGTTCATCCTAATAGCTGAAAAGTAATATACAAACTTGGGAGTTCGGATTCAGTGGGAAGTAGAGTGGGGAGGCCAATTAGGAGCAGCCTGTTACGAACGATAGGTTTAGTTGAACCACCGCGCAGAATCGGACGAAAGGGTCTCGCGCAGTGGTGGAGCGATTCTCGAAAATCAGAAAGCGACGACAGAGGGTTCTAATGAGACAAAAGGAAAAACATGGCTGTCGGGCTCACTCGATATTAGAGAGAAAGGCATCACGCATCCAGTGGCAACGCCAAACTGCTTACGAGAAGCCTATCACCGAGACCAATAAAAACAACTTCAAAGTCTATTTCATTTATGTAGAGTCTAAGGGAGCCTTAATAAAGACCGCGGGCGGCGCGAAAATCCACCAGGGAATTAAATCGCATGGCAGCCAGGAGAAAGCTACTGCCTACTGAAATTCTTCCCCCATTCTAGGCGAGGGGAATAAAACACCAAGAAGATACGGGAAGACGATTGTGAGGGAGCTTGGTAATACGGGGTTCGGAAGCAAGTCGCTTGATATAAGAGTAGTGAATAGCTGAAACAATCTATCAGAGGAAGTGGTCCAGGTTAGATTAGTACATGAATTAAAAGAGGGGCTAAAAAACGTTGTCTGCGTTTGGGGAAGACAGAGGGTGAGGTTTGGAGCTGACGAAAATGGTCGGCTGCAACATGTCCTTAATTGTTATTTTCTAAATATGATGGCGATGAAAGTCGAAGTCATATAAAGATTCACAATTTCATGCTAGGAACTGAAGAGTGCTTCCACGCATCTGTTATCGAAGCCTCGTCTTCTCCAAGGAGCTTTCGGCGTGAGAATTCGGATGATCAGGCATCTCGCAGTAGAATCCTACAGTCAAACTGGATTTTGTTTTTCCGCATCCCCTGATAAAAATATTTACAGCGGCGCTGAGGTCTTCGGTGTTCTGCCGATGGAGTCCGTCTTCTCTTCTTTTTGCAACGAACCTTGCTCTGGGAGAATGGTTTCCAGTCTCCATGACGCAGTTAAAAAGTAATCTTGCTATGTAGCACTGTTGATTACCAAATAGGGCTCGCGGTTCTGACTTGACCAATATGTCCCCTGACATTGTAAAGCGTTTTATATCAGGTCCTGGCGGCGTCACTGAGAAATTAATTGCAAGTTCTTTTGACGTAAAAGACCTTCAAAAGCTGGCCGAAGTCTTGGCAATTCTAGAAGAAGAAAAAATTGCGTAATTTCTTGTGTTTTTTGGTGGACAATCGTCCCTAGACCTTGGGAGTTGATGACTATTGACGCTAAGGCTGGACTTTGTCGTGGTATTCTGCTCTCGACTAAAAAAGGCGTGAGGGATTCAAAGGTGATAGATGCTTGTGTTTTGGCTCTCAGGGCCAGTGGCTTAATGCCCTTTGTCTGCCATTCGCAAATCGTGAGTTCGCTTCATGTTGACTGATCTGGACCAAACCAGGATCTGTTTTGTGAAACCTTGTTGTGTCTCTACTCCCCTAAATCAAATGGGAAGTTTATCAAAGAATCTGTTGCGGAGCTTTTCTTTGGGTGAGTTTTCAAGAGTCTGGGTTTATTTCCAATTGTCCATAAATTTCTTCTATCTGAGGTAATATAAGATTGAGAGAAGTGTTAAAGCCATCATCACAGTACTTATCTGCGGAACATGTAAGCAGGCTGCTGCGGCTGCCGTAGTATTTCACTGTCCCCGATTTGCACAGTCCTGAGCTTTGGAGGGGATGATCATGATCATCAGGTCTTGCGTCCTGTTTGGTCTGTTTCACACCTCGCAAGATGTACCATTAGAGGCGCCTGAGCCGATCAACTCAGGGACTTGTCTAGAGCAACGTTGCTGACTTTCAAGACGCACTTGGGCAAACGCGCCACCTCTGGGCTGTTCAACCGAGTAGTAGTACAACCCACCGAAATGACGTACGAAGACGGACAGTCGGTGGTGTGGGGGGGTCCAGAACTCCCAACATGTTAGTCGGGTTCCATGCAGATATATTTCCCTCCTCTCGATTGTCTCCGTTTTTTCGCCAAAGTTAGGGACAGTATCTAAGCAGATTATTGAAAATGAAGTGGATGTGCATATATATGTGGGTAAGGGATTGAGCAGCAAAATATGACTTCCTACCATTAAGGATAGACTTTTGTATTTGGTAGTTATTGGGATTAATTTTATAGTTGATTTTTTCTGTCTTAATGCAATGGGATTCTCTAAGGAATACTCTATTTCATCGGGTTGGGAAATCCGGCTAACGATGGATGGAGCATATGGTGCTTCAAAGATATCAGTTTCGAATCCCGAATCCACAAGTCACTTTGGTAGTAGCTGGGAGTTCGTCCACTTCCGCTTCGTTACTGGACCTGACCTATTAAGATCCTTTATGATTCTGTGCCTATCCAAGTCTCAGGATCGTTATTTCCAGTCCACCCACAGTGTCGTTGGGCTAAGCAGCTGTGGGGCGTTCTGCGGCTGTACTTGCACTAATCTATTAAGAATATTGTCCGTTTTTATTATTTGTTTTTGTTCCGTTTCATTGATTTCTGCGTAATGCATTCCAAGATGGAGTTGTGATGAAATGATAACCAAACGGGATTAAAAATTCTTTCATAAGAGAGTTCGTCCCTTCTATCAGATGTATGTCATGTAACAACAAAGCTCTTTGCCTTATTCTAGTGCTAACAAAGAACCTGCTGCGGGTGCTCTGTAGTGATTGTCACCAGCCGCAGATTAAGTGCAGCATATAACGAAAGACTGGGTGCTCCTCAACTTGGCTTTACTCGTGAATGTTTGATGTATATATTGAACAGAGGGGTAAACGTAGTCGGACGTAAGCAAATGATATACCACCACATTTGGTCGTACAACAGTGCTGATGTACTTGAAAAGTAGCATGACTTCTAACTTTTCAACCATTGACTTCGATTCACGGTTGCTTATGTGTAGGAATATTGTATTTTCGGTTGGTAAAAATTTGACTAAACTGTGATTAAGTCACTGAATTGTCAAGCGCTGTTAAACTGACGTTCATCTGTGTTCGGGAATAAAATAACACGTGTTTTAACTAGGCATATCAATTAAGGATAAAATGCCCATTTTCGTCTTCAGTCTTTACAATCATTGATCTTGCGTCAACGTGTTCTGGTTTAGGTTGCCTCTGTACAACACCTCGAAAGAGAAAAAAAACGAAAATGGTGATAGACTGCAAAATAATTAGCTGAAGAACTATGCAGAGAATGCACGAACGCCACCCACTGCGGCATCGAGCGATAGCACCTGTCACTGGGAGGGATCTCATAGACTCCAACCCGGTAGTCTAACCGGACCTGCACTGGTCAGCCCGCTGGTTCAGGTTTTCATAGTAGTCTTGGTCTCTATTGTTCCTTAAGTTTAATTTGGTCTCAGCCGCCCGGTTAAGTTATCAGTAGATATGAGTCCAGTCTGTCGGATATTTGCTAGTTTGTGTCCTATGGAGCCATTCAATCATTCTTGCTCAGTTGGTAGTTGTCGATGATATATTTGGCCTCTGGGCACGTCCTCTGTAAGGATATTGAAGAGAGTGACAGCGAATCCTTAACAGTGGACATCATTTTGTCATGTTCTTTCGATTCAGAATGATTGGAAAAAATACGTTCTGACAGTTAGAATGTATTCCGTATGTTGGTTGCTGTGGGGTTCTTTACCCACCCGTGTGTCCGCTTTGTCTACCTTGCGTATCCCTTTTTTGTATCGCATTTTGCATCGCGGTGATAAAGTGGTGAGTGCAGCTTGCCCTGCTGTTTGACGCTAAATGGTGATGCTGATGATGATGCGCATGCACTCATACGCGGGAGCGAACAGAATACTGATTCCCCTTTGTGATTTCTTCTCAACTGCCAAATATGGTGACAGAAATGTTAGCGTACGTATCAGGAAATGAAGATGCGTATCTATATATATGTAAATATGTATGTATATTGTAGAGGTTAGATGTACGCTGAGTTGTAATGTTTATTGTGAAGTTTCGATCCAAACCAGGACTTGTCAAACTTGATTCAATGTGATCGACAGTTCTGCTCGTTTTGGTGCATTGCCCGTCTGCCTGTCTCTATTTCTGCATCGCGAGTCTTGTTCAAATGACTTAATATTTATCAATCTCCACACGCTAATTAAACTAGCCATTCGAGTGGGGGGCTTGGGGAATCAGGCGCTCCCCTTTCTGTTTGCCCGGCTATATAAATAAATAAATAAATATATATATATATGTATTGACTTGGGAGCAAACATTATGTCAACGTAGCAAAATCTAAATAAAGTTTTGGCAAAACCGGTTACAAAAGAGAGTAGCAATAAGCAGCATTAGAACCGTTGTTTTTGGCAGTGATGTTAGAGGTTGAAAACTAAGGATGATCAAGTGGATTATGCTCGTATCACCACAAAATGTCGAGTTTTCGAGTCCCAGGTCCGTTGTTCGCTTTGTTACTAGACGGCATTTGTTGTCGTCCGGCCTTATTCCAATGGACTTGTTACGGTCTTATGTGGTTCTGTGCTTCGAAGTCCTAATTTCATGGTGCGGTGGGCCCCAGCGACTATATATATATATATATATATATATATATATTATCGATGGCGGTCCCAGATTTTGGGGCACTAGAATCAACGCTTTAATTGCTCTTGAATGATGGTCGTTGCATGCAGATGTCCTAATACTTTCGGAGTTTAAACACCGTTGTCTCCGTATTTTTGGTATAACGTGGTGGGAGAATTTTCTCAGCGGCTCAAATTAGACCTAAGGTGCTAAGTCTCAGATCCGTCCTCAGAACAGGAGAAAGTAATTGGGACTTGTTTTGCGCATGTTCACGGAACGACTGGTTCATGTTACGCAGTTCTTCCAAGCAGGTAATGGTTGGAAAAGTATGAGAACTCTAACCCGTGGGCTGGCTCGTGTAGATGCAGTTAGACTGCTGGGTTGGGGTCCACGAGATCACCCCAAACAGTGTCGCAGTCGATGGCGCTCCTGCATCCGGAGTCTTTCTATTTTGAATAGTTGTTCAATGGATTCCGTAGTCGATCTTTCATTATTCCTCGTTCTTTTTTTCTCTTTGAGTAGTTGGTCCTTTGATTTAGCAGCCGAAACCAGAACACGTTGGTGCAAAGTTAGTGGTTGTACAGAGTGAACTGAATTGAACACCATCGGTCACTCACTTCCACGGCACTGGAATGCATTAAAAATCTTCACAAGTGCGTTAAAATGCTTCAGTTTATGCTCATTTACTTTGTTATCCTTTGACGTTCCTCAGTAGTAAAATCTCAAAAATACTGTTGATTTGGATTTTGCTAGATAATGTTCTAGATAAGTAACGTGTTTCCTTTTCTTAACAACTTAAAGTTTGTGGTGAAATTTAATTGTGATTTCCCCTTAGTGTGTTACAAGCTCAAGTGGATGGTCTTGTCGCTGACCCTTGTCTTTCGAACTTCCGAAGTGTCCTAATGCTGATCAATTTTGGATTTGTCCTGGTGAAGCTAGCACCGAAGGAATACACACCGAAACTTCATGTTCTTTCGGCTCATCTTCAGGCTACTTGCCAGCTTGGATTTAATAAACTCCCCAAGTGGAATGAAGAGATAGATTTATCCGAACTTTTCAAGTTCCCAGTGACGGTAAGAAATGAACTCTCGTTTTTTTTTTGTTTCATTGGTAATACTGGTAACTCTTAACTTCATTTATGCAAAAATGTACAATATTTCTGGAAATGGGACGCCCTAATAGAAGGGCTATAAGACGGTGAAGTGACCGGAGGATGAAGGATTTAGACTGCCAACTTACACGTCCAGACGCCACGACCCTATCCGCTTGCTCATCGCCGGTAGTGTTGTATTTCAATAGCTGAGATAAAGGATCATTCAGTTATGGCAGACGCTTGCAAATCCATTTTGAAATCAATACTCATTTCGTGGTTACATGTTCTCGTTCACCGCTTACTGGCAAAAGATTTAGACTTTGAAGTAGTATACAAACTGCTTTGAGGAAGATTACCGATTATTACGGAAACATTAGGTTATAATCCATACCAAAAGTCATGCTTTGTTATTTGTTTCATAGTACTCACAACGTAATTTTGTTTTTATTCTAGGAACTTTTGCGGTTGTTATTTTCTGTCCTACAAAGTGCGCCGATTCCAGTCTTGTCCATTATCAAGAGTATGCTTTCTTTGATTCCGCAGGTAGGTTATTATTAACCGAACACTTACAGATGACGCAGAATGTATTTGTTCATGTTTATAGAAAAATTTAACTTCACTTAAAGCTCATCATAATAAGTTATTTGCGAAGATCGCTCTTCTAGGGTCCTCATTTACGTTTAG
Source organism: Fasciolopsis buskii (assembly GCA_008360955.1). Taxonomy (NCBI): domain Eukaryota; kingdom Metazoa; phylum Platyhelminthes; class Trematoda; order Plagiorchiida; family Fasciolidae; genus Fasciolopsis; species Fasciolopsis buskii. The sequence goes on from LUCM01000018.1 coordinate 6,658, forward strand.
CTCCACGTGGTACGGAATTTCCACGACTAGTGCTAACTCAGTCCGGTAGATGAATTAAGGAGAGTTTGTATCAGGTCTGTGCGACGAAACGACGTACTTCTCGTGGCAGTTGATCCTTTAGATGAGTTTCATCAATTACCAGCTATTTCAAGGTGTCAGTTAACACCGTAAGCATCGTTAGCCGGGTGGTAGGCATCGTGATACCTCCGGACCTGTACACCTGGAGCCTGGGTCTAATAAAAACCAATCCGTCTCCAACTGGAAGCCTGTTTTATCACACGCTTGGGGCTTAAATTCATTCTGAGGTCCACGCCTCTTATTCGTTAGGGATCATTTCCAGGCGGGGGGAGGATCCTGAAACTTTGATGGCGTAGAACCACGTAAAGTCTCGATAGATCAGGTATGGTAATGACTCGATTACTATCGCGTCTAGGATTCGAAACTTTGATTTTCTGAGATGATGAGCATTTGTTTCACTTGACTCCCTCCACCTAAATATTATGCAGCTATTTGGCAGTTTCTAACCAGAAGCAATTTCGTGTCGTTAGAAAATTATCACTGTGAAACGTACGAAAGTAGGGCCACGCCGGTTAATCGTAAGGGTACATTTCAGGATCGTCATTTTGTTCTCATGCTGTACGGTGTATAGCTGAGACATTTTTTGGGATTATCACAGTTTTCTAACACGGAACTTCCTGTTCACCAAGGTAGTTTTATTATTTTTTTCGGGTTGGATATTGTTATAGCTTGCCATTGAGTCTTCCGGGTGTGGAAAGCACTGGAGATTTAGCGAACAGGGAATTATAAAATTTGAATCATCAGAAAGTTTTTTTTCGGTACGGTTTTGTTCTTTGAGACCTATCATAAAATCTTGAAATGCATGCTCACTCTTCCAAATGATTGTGTAGCCTTGAATACTGGTATGCTTATTTTTTCGGGGGGTGGGGTGGAGGAGGGGGTGCTGAATAGGGTTTGATTTTTAGCAGATCTGAACACGAGGTAGTGATTAATTTTACTTCCCTTGCGATTGGTAGACTGAGAACTTTGACAGAATATAACATCCCGATTAAGTCGGGATAGCGCATACAGTATGTCCCTTTAGAGAGGGACGAGAAACGGATCCACGGAAGCCACGCAAGTGTCAGTAACGCAATTTTTGCATCCGGGGAGGTACATGACGTCGTAATAGGAATCGGTTAGTTCAATTCTCTAGTGTTGAATCTTTTCATTTTTGACTTCACGTTTGAGCATTTTGTTAGACGTGATTTATACAGATCTCCGGCCAGTTACTAAGTTGAAATGAGTTCCTGTTAGCAAATGCGACCCTTTTTTAATGCTTCAACGATATGCTTTTTTAAATCGAAGAATGTCTTCTTTCCGTTAGAGACAATGTTCCAAAAGCAACCCACTGATCTACCATTCTGGTTCAGAGGGGCCGCAGTGGCAATGTCTGATGCACCAGTTTCTACTGTTAAGGTGATCTTCGCTGCAGTAGTGACTGAGTCGTTTTCTAACTCCACTTTCAGGTTATCGAATGGTGCTAATACGTTGATCGTGTAGTGAACCCCAGTGGGGAAGGTTCAATTTCATGCAAGCAGGTTGATTTTATCCTAGATGTGCGACATCCACTGCGAGTGATGTGCGAACACAGCTGTAGGTCCACTCCCTGTTCCCCTTGGATATTTACTCTTTTTATATAAACGTGTAACTCTGGGGAATGGCAGCGGTCAGTGAGGCTTGCCTTGCTGTTTAACGCTGAACGATGATGATGATGATGACAGCTGTTATACGCCTTTGTTTTCGTGTTATTCTGCGGGAGTAGTTTTTCCAGTAGTTGTAGTCTCTCTGGATTGGATCTGATGGCGCTTGTGCATTCTTCACATTCGAGGGGAATGAGTCGTCGAGTACGAATAATTCTCTTTGGCCCGTTAAACGTGATACCATACTTTGCGATTTTAAACAACTTCCACATTTCTGTCGTGTTCTTTAACCGTGGCTCCGCAGATAGCCAAGTTGTCTACGTAAGAAAACGTGTCATCTACTGTTCTTTTTTATACCATCGATCGGATGTCGAAAACATTTCGTTTGTCACGGCAAGTTGAGTGCGACAAAACTGGTACAATTTCCCTCCGGCTTTGAATGCAATTTAATGCTTCTCACTCCCTTTTGCATTGGTTCGACTAGTGGATATCGTAGGTTTTTTCTACTTTCATATCCGATATGTCCATCGGGCTCTTTGGAGTCACACTCCCACTTGACTAAGAACATCTGGTGCGTCAGATGGCAAGTCAACTGATTTACGAATGTTCACATTCGACTTACCAGTTGCGTTCATCCAATTCTATTTTCTTTTTTCCATTCGCATCAGTTCATGTTCCGGCTGAATTCTGCTCAGACATTAAAGACATCTACGCTCAGTCCGATTTTGTCCTTATCATTACACTCGTAGATCGGTTGATGACCACTTAATAATAGACAGAAATCCGTGTTTCATGGTTGTTCTCGCCTTTCATTTTCAGCTGGCTGTTGACGACCGAACATTCAAACAGATCCTGGAAATACTCATGCATACTGTTCGCTTGGGACCGATTGATACAAATGAAATAACAACCGATCTAATGGACCAATTTTCCTCCTGGCCATTCTCCGGTCTACCCCAGCCTTCAGTCTGCTCACTCGGTTTGTTGATCGAACTTACTGATTTATGGAACGAAGCAAATCTACCAGTTGATCGTGAGTTTAATCAGGAACTTAGATCTCTTATCTCACGGTAATTCGTTAGTCTCAGTTTCTTTTTTTGTAAACCCTAATTTGGTCTCGATTGCTTTCTCACAGCAACGTACACTCTAAAATAGAACGAACATCCGTAAGAAAATGGGTAAAAACACCTTTGTATTGTAGTTAGGGTGTCAAATGCAAGGACGTCATACTGCTTAGTCTCCGATCACCGCGTGGGGGACTTTGTGATCGCCAATCCTATTCGTTACCATATCTGAACTATTGGGGTCTTATGTGATTCTGTGCCACTCCAAGTTTCGGGATCATGGTTGCCGATTCCCCCTCTCTGTGCAGTGGATGTTAGCTATTATGGAACATGTGAATAGTCATCTAAAACATCCAACCGGGACTACAAGAGTGAGTAAGCCCGGTAAGACCATACTATTGCAACACATGGACTGACTACCTCTACTCATTTTTCGGGGACAACTTTTTGCCTCCAGGAACAGCGTAGGGCGATTAAGTTGGTCTGCGAGTATGGACAGCACAAGGCTGCATACATTACCCTGTTCAAATTCAGTGAATTTTCTGCCGATTGAACTCTGTGAGCCCAACATAAGATTTGCGAGTAAAATTCTCTCGCCACATCTGGGCAATACAAATGAAATTTCCGAAAGGCAAGCAATATCCGCGTTATGGCCATGTGAAGTCCGCGTTTTATTGTGTTGGATAGCGGCCTCCGGAAACTTTCAGATATTGCGGTTTTCCGTTTCCTTCTCAGTTAAGAAATTTCAATTTGCAGTTCCTGCGCCCCGAATGTTGAGACGCGTGCTGTGTCGTTTCTCCGTTACGCAACAACATGGCTAGTGCATGTAAATCCTTAAGTAACGCCGGTGGTTCGCAAGGAATGACATTCGAAGTGTCTCAGGCTGACCGGCCAAGTTAGATGACGTAAATTGAGGCTGAGTTTTCATTGCTGTGCGAAAAGATCCAGTTGTGTGGATGACAGAAAGTGCTGATTTGTGCGTCAACCGAAGGCTTGCCCTGACAGACAAGTAGCTACACAGTTTAGCGATTGACCGCTACCTACCAAATCTATCGCGACCCGATTGAAATAGACAATGTTGACCGGCGCTGACTAAGCGTCACTTTATCGCATTTCAACGTGAAGGTCCGAGATTCGCATCCTCATTACCGGTTAGGTTCACCTCGCTCATGACCATCATGACCATTTCTCCCTGTTAAACAACAGGACAAACCCCATTCACTGCTTCCTTTCTCACAGTTACACGTTGCTATATGGAAAAAATACGCAAGGTGGACACGGATGATAAGCAAACGAACGCCGTAGTAGCCAACACGACATCATCATCATCATCATCATCATCATC
>LUCM01000018.1:16841-47786 GCA_008360955.1 Fasciolopsis buskii
GGTGTCTCTCACGTCCATGAACAGTCCTGATGGTGTTGTGATTTTCTGTCAGGTCGGAATGATTGATTGGAAGAGTGCGTTTGTACAATTAGACTGTGTTCTATATGTTGGCTACCGAAGCATTCTTATCTTTTCCCGTGTGTGTGTGTGTGTGTGTGTGTGTGGGTGGGTGGGTCCACTCGTCGTTTCCCTTGAATGTTCATTTTTCTTATAGAAACACGAAGGTCTCGGATAATCGGTAGCCGTCAGTGAGGCTTATGTTGCTGTTGAAAACAGAACGCTGCTGCTGCTACTGATGATGATCCTGTCGAAGATTATCTCGGACACTTCATGCACCATTGTTCATTTAAATTTGATGAACATTTTTGCGCTGCATTCGTCTGTGGATACTGGATGCGGATTGGCACGATAAATCGAGGGATGTGATTATGCTGTGCAATAGGAGAAAATACTTTGCAGCTTAGTGTTGCGAGTCGTTAATTCTGTTAATGTATGCATGACTTGTAACTTTGAAAACACATATATATAATGAATAAATATATAGTGGATAAAAGGGGAAATGGACTAAATTTCTAGCCTCTTTGCTCGCCTGATGACTGAAAAACCTGCGACTTATCCTCAAAGAGATTCATCAGTTCTCGCTGAACAAAAGCCATGCAAATTCCCTTATTTGTTTCTTAATGCTATTCGGTGCTGAAGCGGAAAATGTTCATATTATGCTTGTTGCACGAGTTTCGACAAGACCTGTATATGCATACAGGGGTTGCGTCACCCAGTTTCACCCACTGCCGTTCTTTTTTATCTGGGGTATGACAAAGTGCAGTTTTTTGAATTCGTCAAAGTCTGCAGACTCATGAATATAATTCCTCAAATGAAACTGAAATAAGAGTTTTATTCTTGATTTGTTGCCCGATTAACTTTTTATATGGATATATTTGAGCTAGTTCGCAATTATGCTTATTCATGCTTATTCAACAGTTGTTTTATTCGAGTCGGCAACGGAATCTGAAACAGCCTTAGTTTCGACAGTCTTACGTAAAACGAAATACAAATACTGCATTTCTCGGTCGACTGGTTGTCCGACTAATGGCCAACTCCTGTCAAAGGTATCGGCTACTGTTTTGTTGTACAATGAGCTCGCCAAGTTTGAAATGTCCTCTGAATAAAATCAGTGCGTACTGTTTGGTTATTTTTTCTTTTATTCTGTAGATGAGATTTGGCGATAGATAGGAGTTCGCTATCACCCACCTCGTTACCAAACCTGATCTAATGATACCTTATGTGGTTCTATCCTACTCAGGGTCATAGTTGCTGCCCCCCTCCGCTCGCGTGGCGGGCCCCGGCAGCTATGTGCCATACCTCTTCTACTGCATTCATGCGTCAAGCGTGACGATAGCTTCAATTTGTTGTAAGCAACTTGTGATAAGCCGTTCTCACCTGGCCTTTTCCTGTTCTCAGGACTAACAGACTTGCTAAATCAGTTGTTCGATCTACTCCGTGTCTTCCCATCCAATTTGGAGCACGCAGAAGTGCGTCTGCGTGCCTGGTGGCATTTCATATGTCGGATTCCGAGTGATCTACTCACGGATGGATTTGGTCGTGTAAGTCCTCCTCCACTTGTGAACACTTCGTTCTTCATTCCTTAGTTTCGTGTAACACGATCTCATGAAACTGGATGTGGCGGCCGATATTTCATTTTGCCTGATTTTTTACTCGGTCACTTCGGTTCAGTTTGCACAACCATTAACCTTGCACCATCATGATCTGGTTATGCTTGCTGGCTCACATTATCATTCAGTAAAACAAGAAAAAGCACGAAAAACGAAAAGGTCGACTATGAAAAGTAAGCTAAAGAACTATGCACGCTGCTGAACCATATCACCTGTTGTCTCCAACCGTCGCTTGGAGTGAACTCATAGACCCCAACCCGGCAGTGTGACCGCATCTACACGAGCCAGTCCACGGGTTAGAGTTCCCATAATTTCCCAACCATTACCTGCCTAGCAGAACTGCGTAAAATGAAGCAGTCGTTCCGTAAGCATGCGCAAAACAAGTCTCAATCACCTTCCCCTACTCTAATTCAGTGCCTGTTGCGAAGACGCCTCTGGGACTCAGCACCTTAGATGTGACCTGAGCCGCTGAGAAAATTCTCCCACCTCATTATAGCAAAAATACAGAGACAGTGGTGTTCAAACATCAAAAGTCTTCGCGCATCTTCTACCCTGCGAACACCTCGTTTCAGCGTATGAAGATTAGTAGACTAGGCTAGTTGGGTCGCGTGTTGCATGTATCGAACACTCGTCTACCATATCGTGCCTTATTTTGTGTTCTTCCCAAGGAATGGAAGAGGCCATGTAGAGGTGATCAGATGACGTGGGAATGTGGAATGAGAAACTGCACAGCGAAGTTGGGTGAAGTGGGTGTCTCACACGTCTTCGTGGTTGGGGTTCGAGAGACTCTTCAACTAGCTGTCCATGAACAGTCCTGATGGTGTTGTGATTTTCTGTCAGGTCGGAATGATTGATTGGAAGAGTGCGTTTGTACAATTAGACTGTGTTCTATATGTTGGCTACCGAAGCATTCTTATCTTTTCCCGTGTGTGTGTGTGTGTGTGTGTGGGTCCACTCGTCGTTTCCCTTGGATGTTCATTGTTCTTATAAAAACATAAAAGTCTGGGAGAAACGGTGCCGGTCCGTGGGGCTTGTCTTGCTGTCTAACACTGAGTGATGATAACGTTGCTATCGTCCTTGTAGAAAGACGACGGCATTCCTTTTGGTTCTTTTTTTTCATCTTTCCAGTTATTGTATCTTTTCTTGACCTCCTTTACATATCCTGTCTAACGCAGCAGCGGGTGCTCCAGAGTGAGTCAGAATACAGCTGAATTTTTTTATCAACCCGGTTTACTGTCGACTTCCATAATGCAGTATTCTTAATCAACCGCTAAAGGTTATGACGATTGCGGATACCTGCAGCCTTTTCTATTTCCCTTCATTTCTCTATCCACCACTGCTTACCTTCATTTCTCGGGCTCCTGGTTAGCCGACATCTCTTTTTGCCCTTTTAGTAAGTTGCCTGTCGATTCGTCGTCGAAAACAGTTTCACTAATACAATCTGATAGATCGGTCAGTTTGCACAGATGGCCCCGAGGACTTTATTTTACTAATTCCACCGGATACTCCTCCGTGTCGGTCGGTGTTTGTGAGACTGACTGTGAGAGCCAATGATAGACGAGTGCCATGACATGGGATTATGTTATCACGAAGCCAACCGCGATAATTAAACTGTTACGTGTAGTATTCGCGATACTGTTTACCGACGAGGCAGATGCCAAACTTCACTGCCAACGAGGCTTCTTCCAGAAACCGACGGAAGTTCACTGTCACCCGGGTCGTTACAACGTGTGGTTTGTTGAAACCCTGATGTCGTTCTGTGATATCAAGTTTCGGTGTCGTGGTTTCTGGTCTCTCCTCTTTTATAGCCTGCCCTTTTGATTTATGCATGCTCCTGCTGCACTCGTGCATGGATCTTGCAATAATAAAAAAATGCGTATCAGGTATGAGTTGACTTTCTGTGGCGACCAAAGCCGTGAGATTATCCGATACACAATCTGATTGAGTTCATAGTTGGCAAATGCAAATAATGTCTCTATAACTTTAGTGGCAATTTCCTTATCAACTTTGCATACTGTTTTTGCCTACACCGTGCTAACATTTATAATAATTTATCAATATTATTACGGTGTTCGCTGTTGGGCCTGCTCCCTTTACTTCATTTTACTGCGACTGAACTCAGGAATATCACTGATCGCAGCTGCTCATGCTTGGCAGTTAACAGGAAGTTCCTGGCAGATGTCGATCGCATTGAGGGGTGCGTACACCATACGAAGACTAATTTGATTTATGTCTTCAAAAATGGTATACAGCCAGGTTTTCAGTTGCTCCTCTCGAATGCGACGCCGGCCTGTGCACGATTGTGCCAGGACAGTTCTAACGAGAGCTTGATCTCGTTTATGAAGGACGTGTCCAAACCACTGAAAGCGGCAGAGTTGTATGCGGCCTGAAAGACGGTCAACAAGGCATCGCGTCCGAATAGTTTCGTTGGAAATTCTGTTGCATCATCTTACTCTAAGGCACCAGTGGTCAGAAGCTCCTGATCGTCTTATTTTCTTCTTCCCTCTCTTTTATTCAACCTGTCTCTTCTGTCTCCAACCGAATCTGTTTACCCCTTCTGCCTACCCACAGTATCCCCACTGAAAACACGCCCGATACTCACAACGGTTCGTTGTCAAGTAGTGTAGTAGGTGGTTTTCAATCTGCTAGCTCACATATTGTCAAGCCTCGTCAACCTTTGAATCTCGGAACCTTTGATGTCTGCTTTGTGAGTGAAACACGAATTCAGGATTCGAGTAGAGTGATTCAACTGACTGCGCCTAATGTCTCGTCAAGATATTTTCTTCGCACTTCAGGAGACGAATCAGCTCAAGCTGTGGGTCAACGTGGTGTAGGAATAGTCTTGAGTGAGCAGGCTGAAGCAGCCCTTTTAGATTGGATCTCAGTCAACAGTTGCTTGTGTGTCATGAGACTTCAGGGATTAGTCGGCGTCCGAAAGTATAGTAGTGTTAAGCGTAGTTTATTTGTTATCTCGGCATACGCCCCAAGCAGGAAACGAAGCACTGACATGGAGAAGGTACGAATTACAACTGCGTTCACTCTTGCTTGCGGTAAGAGCAAAGGACGATTATAGAAACATTGATAAAGTAAGAGATGAAATGGTCGAGTTCTTACAGCTGTGCCCAGTTGAAAACTAGAGGGTGCATGCGCGAGTACCCTGCTCTTTAGGGTGTGCGGCATGACGTCCTTTGCCTGAACAAGCGACAGACACCGGGGCACAAGACATTCTTCAATTCGTGCATGATCAAATTATATCGCTATTCATTAGTAACGAATATTTCACACATCTCGAGAATCAGAAACAAGCCACACTGGCACTCTGAAACTCGACAGGTACACTGGAATTCAGAATGCCAATACATCGCACAGTTAGCTAACCGTTGTGGCTGTTCTGGTCCAGGAGGACTGTAGATCACACAGGACACGACGTCGAAACATCGGACCATGACAGATAAATAATAAATCAATTGCGATTTTTGCTTTACAGACTGAAATAGAAGCTCATGGACGACAAAACACCTCACCACCATTGGCTTGTCGAACGGTTTGTTATTCGGCGCTGTTGAACAGTACGAACAAGAAACTATCCGAGAAACTCAGAACTTTCGAACGAGCAGCAGTAGGCTGGCACTTGGGAAAATGAAATAAAGTCGGCTATGCATTTGCAATGGGTCGCTGTGGTCGGTCCATAGATTTAAACTTCATCAAGACAGTGGATCTTGCAAGGGGATCGCTGCTATGGAGCAAACCGCACTCCTAACTGCAGGAATGTGAATAGAGTACGTCGACTAGTTGTCATCGGCGTCAGTGGATGAAATGTTGAAATGACCGCGAAAAAACTGATGGTTAAGGTAAGCCGAAGAGATGGAAAGCGTCGCTTCAAGTCACAGTGTAGATAGTTTATTTTAGCTATAGGGTATGTAACGGGGGAGCGCCGAACTCGTTAGTGAAATCGTGTGCAAAAGGTGGAGAGCTCATCATGTTAGCACAGGAAATGCTCGGGCCCGTATGGCAGAACATTTCAAGGATGAGTTAACTGGCCATTAGCTATCGTATCTAGTCCGACGTTCTTGAAGCTGCGAAACCTTGGGAGGTGGTCACTGATCCCTAACGGAAGGTGGAAGTGGAGTCGAATATTCGGCTTCTGAGGGGGGAAAACTGCCGGTCCGACGAACTTCCCCCATTTTCTCATAATTGGGTGAGAGATGCTGGATTCGGTGGAAATTCACATATCTCTTTGCTTCGTGATTTTGTTCGAAACGAGACGATCCGTTATTCGTGCGGTTGATCACATGATTATACCCATCTCTTAAGAAGGGTAACGGAGTGACTGCAGCAATCATCGTGGGATTAGTTTATTCCGATAGTTACTAAGGTGTTACTCGATAATGCTGCGTCGTTTTGACATCGATTCGCGAGAGTATATCCGCGAACAAACATGCCGGATTTCGGCCAGCGGTCGAGCGTTGCACATGGCCAAGATTATTCACTTTGACAGATAATCGAAACGTGCCAACGCACCGGTGCCCTACGATCGTAGTTTTCCCGACTTGGAAAAGTGCTTTCGACTCGTGGATCGACCAGCACTACTCAATGCTCTCCACCGGAAGGGTATGCCAACGAAGTTTGTGAACCTGTTGCGAGCATTGTACTCGCATATCTGTGGTCGCGTGGAGGTATACTGTGATACTATTCAAGTTCATTCGATAGCGACTAGTGGCAGTTCGCTAGGTGTCCCATTTCTCCATTCTTGTTCACTTCGTCATGACGAGGTGATTGGAAGATGCTTTAGGAGTTCTTGTGGATGTGGGATGTCGACTGGGAAATGGTGGAAAGCATTGCGAACCTAGATTACGAGACGACGTCTGTGTCTGTTCGAGTCTGCGTACCATGCACAACGGGCACTAGATAGACTCTTGAGATCGGTCGTTCGGTTTGGCATGTGCTTTGCACCTTCAAAGTGCAAAGTTCTTTTACAGGATGGACGGACGGTCAAGTGGCCGAACTTGATTACTGGTATGGAGAGGAGACAATGATTTGACCGTGTGCACCTACCTTGGTAGCTGCGTTGTAAGGATAGGTAGTCCTTGTGATGAGTAAGTATGCGTGTATCAAGGCTCATGCATGATTACGCTGGATTGAAGCATTTGTGGCGTCGGCCTCTGATATTTTCACTGAAGTTGGGAGGTCGTGGTGTACTTGTGTTGCAGTGCGTTTCAGTTGCGAGTTTCTGTGTACGGTTCGTCTGGGTGCGTAGGAGTATGCGTGTGTTGGGTGATGTTCGTTCGGGTTTGGTAGAATTATCGTGCACATTCGAGTGTTAGCGTAGTGTGTTCGGCGAATTGGAGTTGATTGTGACGTGGTGGTAGTAATTTTATTATATGGTTTGTGGAAGGTGTATATTCGATTGTTGTTTCCACTGTTCTTAGAACTAGCATATGTTTTCAAGCCGTATGGATGATCTTAAGTAGGACTTCGACGCTCGGTGGTTACATTTGGTTGTCGTGATTGGTATGAGCTCGTTGCTGACCGTATCGTGCCCTATGTTTGTTGCCTTCGTATTTTAGAGTTGAAGAATGGCCGGTGTTGGGGGGCGCATACAGATGATGTGCGGTGGCAACGTGGGGGGGACTGTGGGGAGTGAGATAAGATGGTGTTTAGCGACGAGAGCGTACTGGTAAGGGTGATGGGTTTCTCACGCCTTCGTGGTTGGGGTCCGAAATACTTGTCGACTTGCTGGCTGGAGACACTTGAGGATATGGCAGTGAACCGTGAACAGTGGCGATCGTGTTGTCATTTTCTATCGAATCAGAATGATTGAAAGCACATGCGTTTGTACAATTAGACTGTGTTTCGTGTGTTGGGTGCAGCAGCATCTTATCTTTTCCCGCTTGTGTAGATCCACTCCCTGTTCCCCTTGGATATCCACTCTTTTTGTAGAAACGTGTAACTCTGGGGAAAGGCAGCGGTCAGTGAGGCTTGCCTTGCTGTTTAACGCTGAACGATGACAATGATGATGATTCTTACTGGTAAGGGTTCTTATTCATGGATTAAGACTGGTTCGGCTGATGCATTACAAAGCCTGAGTTTGGTTTTGGGGCTGATCTGGTTCCGTCGTCAGCGAGTACTGCGCACTTGTAGAAACGCCGTTCGGGCTGGGTCAGTACGCCGCCTGACATCATTTGCAGCTTGTCTTCTTGGTACGATGATTTAGCCGAGATAATTGAAGTCTCTCCATTCAGTTTTATGGTTCGGGTTGCTACCTCGTGTAACTGACATTTTGGTTTTGGTTGTATCGATCTCTGCTTATTCGTTTATCCGCTCAAGAGCCGTTTGAAAGTAGTTTGGTTCTCTCCAAGCACTAAAAGTCATCTGCCAATTCGGAATCCACTATAATAGTCTTGGGAAACTTGAACACCCCGACAACCATCTATTGCTCGTCGCATAACCCTATCGACAGCGGAGTTGAACAACACTGGGGACAACGGACACTTGTCGTACCCCTAAGGTTAGTGCGAACGGATAAGACTCTTCGCTATAACTCCGAACACGTGCTTTTGTTTCAGCATATTATGATCTAACCAGACGGTCTAGTTTGGGTGATGCCCCATCTGCAAGCATTACCTTCCGCAATTCCTCACGAGCTATTAAATCGAACATAACTCGGAAGTTCACGAAGCACGCGGCCTTGGGACGTTGTAATTTGTGTCGGTATTCCAGGGTCCTGCGGAAGATCAATATTTGGCTGCTGCAGCCACTGCCTGGGCGGAATCCTCTGTGGTTGGTTGGGGGAGGGGGGGTGAATGCATGTCTCGATGCAGAGAAGCCATTTAGCACAAGTTGGACTAATGCTTTTGTGGGCCACGTCTAACAGCCTGATACCTCAGCGGTTTCCGCACGCTGTTCTGTCTTTCTTTTGGGAAATGGGAATGGAATGGATGTTTTTCGGCCTACCAAATCAACCGGTATAGGATATGAAATGGCTTGGTGACCACCAGAAGGCGTATTTTATGTTTCCTCAGGAATTCTATCCTCAAATTGGGGCTTTCCAAATTTTAAACGGTGTATCACATTAGTTATTTCTCTATTGATGGCGGATCGCAGTTAGTGTTATAGAGAGCCGGCGTCGGCACTATATATACCGGTCTACTTAGTGTGCGATTAAACAGCTGGCTGAAATTTTCTACCCATCTAGTTTACAATCCGTATTGGGCATAAATACTCCGAAAGAATCTTGCAAGAGAGGCTTAGTGGACTGCTGTTTGTGTGAAATGGAAGAGGTTTTCGAAGTTGCAGGCCCTAGCTGCGGTTTCCATATTGTTCGCTAGTTCCTGCCAACAATCGCAGCGATCTTTGCGGGCCGTGTTGCCTTGCATCTGAGGTATTAGTATTCCGGATGGCTCGATTATCATAGCTCTTCAGCTCTGGTAGAAGGATGGATAGTATCTTCAGATATCTAGTCTTTACAACGGCGTTCCATAGTTTCCAGTTTGGCCGTGGCGCCCGTCGCTGCTTCTAATTTATCCTACAGAAAATGGACAAAATCTCCCTTATCGTGAAGTAAAGTGGCTTTTTAGACTTGATAGATTCCAAATTAAAACACCTTAATGGAGTTGCCTTGACGCAGAGCGTAAGCCGAAGGCGAAGGTTTGCTCGCACCACCACATGGTCTGAGCCTCCCTTGTTACATGGGTCAGGACCGTAATACGACGCAAAGTCCTCTACTGACGAAACCCATCTTTACCGGATTAATCAACTTATCATCATTGGAATTTCATGCCAGAAGACGCCTTCTGGGGTGCTGGAACCGTGTGTTGGTTATATATGACCTATTAAAATCAGAAGTTGATAAGCCTGTCACCATTTTCACAGAGCTGGCTCAGGCCGAATTTTTCGAGAATAAAGCGTGTCGGAACATTTTGTACCCCTTTTTCAGGCGTTCCAGTCACCCTCCATGATAAGCATATTCCTTCTGAGGATGTGGTTCAATATACTGTACGAGGGCTATTGTAGACCTCGTCCCTCACACCACTGTCGGACGGGAGGGTTGGGACGTAGATCGTAATAACGGTAAGATTGACAGATTGGCTCTTGTTCAGTTGATCTCATCCGCCTGTTCATGGGTAACCGTCTTCGCAAGGTAAACAGCGTTTCATCGAGGTTTGTGGGCTTCGGTTATCCTCCGCTTATCGCGAAGTTTTCCCGGGGTGTGGACGCTGATGCGTGCTTCAGCTTCTAGGAGCCACAGTAATACCTGATGAGGTCCGACGGAATGGAAAGTATCCCAAGGGGCAAAACAGACTATCAATTCAGAGAAATTTCCCCTATCTGATGCCGCAATTGTGTCCTTTGGACGAATGCCTTATCCCGCTCTTGATTTATTTCACTGTTAAACACCCCTTCTCAGGAGCTAACACTTCACGCTTTATTCCAATGCCCAGTCTAGGGGGGAATTCGCTGTAATAATTAATAATAATGATATTTGGTATTGTTGCTAAAATGTATTGTGTTGTTTAGCTTTATCCAGTAAGTTAACATGATTTCTCGTCAATTTTCTCGTCTCTGTGCAGTTCGTGTCACCTTTTCTGGCCAACATGTTGGGTCGATATCTGAGTCTGAGTGCACCGCTTGGGGATCGTAAGTTCACATTCTCGTTTTCCAACCGATGATATATATATATATATATATATATATATGATGCATATCGTTGTCTTACGGAATTGCCCTTCGTCCATTCAGATTTTCTCATCTACTGACCATCATTTTCCCTTTCGTTTTCCGTATCCACTTGCAGCCCAATTGCATCGGTACAAACTCAGTCAGGGAGGTGCATACGAGGGAAATCCACGGGCTTTAGAACTAACCGAACATGTGTTCGCTTCTTTCTTCCCAAATCCGCTGCTCAAACTAAGACGTATGGACTCTGGTAAGTCCGTTCTGTGTAGTTTCAAAAGTGTTTCATTTTCGTTTTCGTTAGAGTGCCTTTGTCGGGCGGTATCTACTTTCCCACTACTTTGTTGTCCTTTTTGCGACTAAGTGTAACCGAAATAAAGAGTACAATTTCATATCGTACAAAGCAACCGGGCAGGTGATCTTTATCACTTCCAGTGCAACCTAAGCAACAGTGGGATTGCTTTGTCGTTCTTTGTTTAAACCTTGACAATTTCTCTCTCTCCTTATTAGCTTGATTTGGATGTTCGTTTTCTTGTCATATCCGAATCACTGGTCATTTTAAACACGATTCATAGAACGTGACCATATCTTGTCTCCGAATTGATTTATCGTCTCGAGTATCGGGATAGAACCGGCGGTTAAAAATTCTAGTTGGTCACTGTATACTCCCTAAGCCACAACCGGGACCACCAGCACATCCAGGCTGACTCTCAACGAACTGTGTTGCAGAGTGGTTTATTTATAGTGTTCTTCCGTCTCATTTTCGAGACAATTTGTCTCATCCTGACCTTCGTCATCATCATACAGTGTCAAACAATAGGGCGGGGATTCATTAACTACTGTCTCTCTCATCATGTTATGCACTGCAATAGAGGGAATGAATACGCTTGGTGGACCGGGAATAGACCTATGTGGGCAAGAAAAATGAATACCGTAGTGACTAACACATGGAATACACAGTTGAATTGCACAAACGCTTACTTTCCCAACCATTCAAATCCAATCTAAAGTGACAGCACATTTGTCACTACTCACAGTTCGTATTCATGTCTTTCATTGTCTCCAGTTAACTGATTGCGAGGGACCTTTTGGGCTGCAAACCACGAACACGTATGTCACCTGCGTTAACCATCTAAATGGTAGTACATACCGCATCCAATCACTTGAAGGCAACAGGAGCCCAATTAATTGAAACTAAGCATATCTGGAATGTCAATGTTCTT
The DNA here is from genome assembly GCA_008360955.1 of Fasciolopsis buskii. NCBI lineage: Eukaryota > Metazoa > Platyhelminthes > Trematoda > Plagiorchiida > Fasciolidae > Fasciolopsis > Fasciolopsis buskii. The sequence continues at coordinate 28,408 of LUCM01000018.1, forward strand.
CGGATTCTAAACTACCATATAAATAGATCAGCCCTTTTATTTCACTCCGTGTTGTTATTAGATCGGATGTTTGAAAGTGAGCGGGCCTCAATCAAGATCAGTTTCGGTCCAAATTTTCGTCTGACACGAGTCGATGATTAAGGAAGCTTTGCTGCTTGCCTTCTATTTTTCTGAAATATATCCGTTTCGTGAGTAAATCGGAAGAAATATGCCCCAAAGCCGCCATAATCCAATACACAGGAAGAAGAGCCTGGCTTCCTGATGGATGAAAGCCGAGTGGAGGTCAACAGATGATGTGGCAACGTGGGATGAGAAAATGTCCAGCGAAGTTAGGTAAAGTAGGTGTCTCACGTCTTCGTGGTTGGGGGTCTGAAAGACCCGTCAACTAGGTGGCTGGAGACACTGAAGGATATGGCAGTAAACCGTGAACAATGGCGATCGTGTTGTCATTTTCTATCGAATCAATGATTACCGGCACGGTCGTTTCATCTCGTCTTACTAATGACATTCAAAATGGGTGATCGAAAACTTCCCCCTGACGAATTTCTGCACTACCCAAGATAAGTGTTGCAGGCACTCAACCAATTTGAATACATTAGAACACAGCACATGGTTCTTGATTTTCAGGTTCAGTTCATCATACGCAGCTTTAGCTTTGAATATTCGCGTGCTCATCTCTGCTACCGTGCTACCATTTTTAATCAAGGCGCTATTGAAGTAACGGAAGCGTTCATTGATTTTTGATCACCCCTCTACGAATACCACCTTTACATTTATGGACGTTCAGTATTGTTGCAATGATTTACTTTTCGAAGGGGCAGAGCTTATGCCGAATACAGTTGTTAATAGTCTGTCTGCTCCGCACTGCGCGTTTCTGTACATTCGAGCAAGCGCACAAAGCGGTTTGCCTAATCTAGATCACTGTTTTTTATGGTTTACCCATTCGACAAGCCTATCCTTATCGTTCTCCATTATGTTGTTGATGACGAAGGTAACCAAAAACGGCGAGACGAAGTACCTTCGTCAAACATCACGGTTTTTTCAAATGACCTTGATAGTCCAGCGTTTGGCGATGCCGCACTGTGAATGCAATGGCTGCGGTAAATTCGCGAATTTCTATGTCAGGCTTTATCGACGAAGTTTGTTCGGTCATCTTTGTCCTCGATGCCTTTCGGACCGAGGGGAACCATCATTATCGAGCGAAAGTGCATCGGGTCCCTTTTCAGGTGACTGACACAATCCCTACCTGGGCGATATCCGGTACGTCATTTGCGGACTTTATTCTGGTCTGATCGGTGTCTGGTAGCGCGGCAATATTAAAGCGAGAATCGCATTAATACTAACGTATGGTACGAATCTGCATATATGGCCTTATAGTATATGGAGCTTTAGACAGAACCGCATTAGCACTAACTCTGTTTTTGATTCGGTGCTTGTTTGAGCGACACCTGACTGCACCACAAGGTGTATCGAAAGTTCGTACCAGAAGGGAATAACCGATCGTCTGTGCAACTGAAGCCGATTTCGGTTATCTGTGCGCTGAGCAGATAGGGCACAACACCCACCTAAACAGGCTTCTCACTAATCTTTCCTACCTATGCACCACCTGGTACTGCTACAGTGTCAGAGCTTTTGTTGTTGCTGAGCCGTGGCGATTGAATCAAGGAACTCGTCATTCTGTACGGGAGTGCTATCGTCTGCTGGAACGTATGCCGAGATGACAAATAAGCTGTGGATAAGTCAATCATCCTGTCGAATATCGAACTGATCCGTGAATTTTTTTGGCGTATAAAGGACCATCAAATGAAATCCAATCTAACAAGACAGAATCTGCATTATCAATGAAGGCTAGTCCTGGAGACACGGAACGCCTGCCGCGCTGTACGCTGTTCTCCAAGGCAGGTAACGGTTATTCCACCTGTCTCTTCCGTCTCCAACCAAATCTCTGTCCCTTCTGCCTACCCATAATGCCCCCATTGACAACACGCCCGATGCTCGAAACGGTTCACTTTCAAATGGTGTGGCAAGTGGTTTTCTCTCTGCTGGTTCACATTTGCTCAAGCTTCGTCAGCCTCAGAAGCTCGGTTTTTTCAGTGTGCGCACTTTAATGCAAGCTGACGAACAGGTACGTTTGGCTCTGACAGTGGACTCACTTCTGATTGATGTCTGCTGCTTGAGTGAAACATGAATTCAGGATTCGGGTAGAGTAATTCAACTAATTGCACCTGATATCTCGTCAAGGTATTTTCTGCAAAATTCGGGAGACAAAATAGCTCAAGCTTTGAATCAACGTGGCGTAGGAATAGTCTGAAAGCTGAAGCAGCCCTTTTAGACTGGATCTCGGTTAACAGACACTTGTGTGCCATGAGACTTCAGGGATCAATCGGGGTCCTTAAAGACATTAGTGCTAAGTGGAGTTTGTTTGTTATCTCGGGAACTTCCCAACAGACTGCAGCGCTGACACAGAAGCACGAGTTTTATGGGATGCCGCCTCCATTGAGGGCACTTGTAAATGATTAAATTCTAGCATCTTCGTTCTTTTGAGTTCCTATTTTACCATAACCATCTGATGCCAGCGCGTATCGTTGCCCACATTTTCCCATGTTTCCCTCACACGTTTCTTGGTTTCAAGCTGCAAGTTATCTTCAGACTGATTTGGTTTGACCACTGGTCAATATTGGTGATAACTTGGTTAATATTACTTTCGATTCGAAGTATCAGGAATTGTTTTTCCCTAGGGACTGCTATCGTCATTGGCAAACTGCTTCCACCGCATTCCTATTTCAACGTGAAATACAAAAGTAGTAGCGCTAGCCTCAATTGATTGGAATCGGCGTCTTCGAAATTTGCCGTTTGGTGGAGGTCGCAAATTCTTAATTCCAAGCCAGTCACGCTCGGTGTAAGAAGCATCTTATCCTTTAGCAGAAACACACCTGACATCCACCCACAATGTGTGTGAACTAAAAAATCAATCAATGGATCTCATCGGCCTACGAGAGGCATATCATCCTGTTGATTGGTAACTTAAATACTTTGGCCAAAGGTTCGAGGTGATCTCAAGTCCACCGATCACTTTGGTGGGATATGGCAACTGGCTGTCGTCCAGCTCATAGCTACACGTGACCTAGTGAAACTTTGTGGTTATATAACACCCCAAGTTTCGTGTTCACGGTTGCCGGTCCCCCATGTAAGTGATTCCTTGTGGCTATGGGACATATCCCTTCCACCACACCCATGCTTCCAGTATGTCATCGCTGGTCTGTGGGCTTCGTACCAACCAGGTGCCCAGACCAAACTTAAGAATTATCTTAGGAGCATCGCTTGGAGCCTTTGACCCGGAAGATTTATCTGTGAGGCCGCAGTTTTTCATGTTCCTAGTTGGTCATGTCAGACTTCTGCTTTGTGATCCGGAAGATCCTGAGATGAGATGCCTAAAGATTTAGGTGATATGACTTTGTGCAGTACTCAATGGCATATCTTTCAAAATCTTTTCTTAATTAGTCTTTATGTAATGTCAGCATCCAACTTGTCATTGAAAGTCATGGAAGCACTGCACACTTGTTTCATCCTTGTTAGGAACCATCAGTAGTGCATATCCATCGCATCGGAACTCGAACGCGAACCCAGGGCGAACGATTGTGAATCGAATGCCTTAGTCATTTCGCTAACCGTGTTGATTCTCAACGACTCACTTAACTACAGTGCTTCCATGATTTTCAATGGCAATTTGGACGGTGACACTACATGACAAATCATTTGTAAATTCACATTAAATCTACTTCTGCAAGCCTTTTTTGTCCTATGGTTGCCTTTATTCATTTCTTCTATCTTACCTCGCTTTATAGTAGTCGGTACTGTGAGAAAGCGGCCGGAATCAGAAACACAAAAGTGAAGCCAATGTCCGTAGGTGAATCGATATGACTTCATCTGAAATGGCTTTGCAATACTCATCTCAACTGATATCTGTTGCCGATTGACGCACTCGAATTTTTCCACTTTACGATTAGAATCCTATTTGAGAAATTCCTAATGTTTGAGGTAGGTAAACTTAGCCACTCTTGCAAGTGAATAATAGGTCGAATATCCGCTGATTTCTGAGACCAGAATTGATGCACAGTAAATACTCGCTCATATAGTGAGTAAATCATGTTCGTCAAGTTTATTTAAATTACGCTTTGAACAAGTGCTTATTTCTCCGTTGCTCGCTTTCGCTGAAATCTGACATTTAATATGAATTGCTGCTGCAGTCTTCTGATTCCACTTTTCTCTCTCTCGCTCTCCATATGTGTGTATCTTGCACCAGTTCCCAGCCCTCGCATTGAACCCAAGACATTGGCCCAGAATAGTTACCAACTTTTGGTCGGCTTATATTATTGGATACGTTTGGTCTGCGGAGCGCAAACCGCCGCAGAATCCGGCTACACCGGAACTCAACTTCTTCCAACGCAATTCCATCCGACTCAACCCGTTGATCAAATTTGGACTGGTTGCGTTCAGTGTGTGCTAGAAGCAGCCGCTTCCCTTCCATCTGGAGACTGTGGGAGCATGCTGGTAGGGTTTACTAGTCATCACTTATTTATTTTTGCTGCAGTTTCTATTCAACTTGCGTGACTCGTGTAGGATAGGGTGGTTTTGCAAGATATTAGTTTCGCAGTTTTACACACTTGTAGAACCCTTTCCCTCCCATTTGCATGAACTATCTGGCAGTATCAAGAAGTGAGGTTGTGTCAAAGAAAGTCATATTGGCTTCAACATTAAGAACACGTAGTGAAAAGCCACCGCAAGCGGTTGCGAGACATGGAGTATGCGTGTCTGAGGTATTCGTCGCTGTGAGGTTTTCGACCACCGATTTTGCGCAGTATCGCCAGGATTGCATGGAGTGACCGGGTGAATAATGTAGAAATGAGAAATCTAGCCCTAGGTACCGGCTCTGCGAACACCTTGTTTCAGCGTATGAAGGTTAGTAGGCTACGCTGGTTGGGTCACATGTTGCGTATGACGAACACTGATCTACCATACCGTGTCTTATTTGACGTTCCTCCCGCTTAGTGGAATGAATCATGTGGAGATGAGCAGATGACGTCATCACCGTCATCATCATCATCGTTCGGCATTAAACAGCAAGGCAAGCCTCACTGGCCGCTGCCTCTTCCCCAGAGTTACACGTTTCTGGGGTTCGAGAGGCCCATTAACCAGCTGTCTGGAAATATTGGAGGGTACGACAGTGAACCGTGAACAGTGCTGATGGTGTTGTGATTTTCTGTCGAATGGGAATGATTGATTGGAAGTGTCCGTTTGCACAGTTAGACTGTGTTCTGTGTTGGCTACCGGAGCATTCTTATCTTTTCTCGTGTGTGTGTGTGTGTGTGTGTGTGTCTGTGGGTTCACTCGTTGTTTCCCTTGGATGTTGATTGTTCTTATAGAAACATGTAAGTCTGGGAGAAAATGTGCCGGTCAGTGAGGTTTGTCTTGCTGCTTAACGCTGCATGATGATCCTAATGATGTCTTGCTGTTTGACAGCTGGAGGATATCTAGATTATATTCTTGAAGGTGAGAATTAACCTCTTTCCTGTTCTGTTTTTATACTGCACGTTCCTTTGAAAACCGTTACGTTGTGTCGGTGGTGTACGGTACGCTTCAGTCAAAATGACTCTATATCATACTATATGCTGGCGGAGCTGATGACGTCCACTAGTTTCATCATTGTATAAAAACTGTTGGGTTGCTACTTTACCTTAGCATTATTAGGTAAGGTTTTACTGCGTTGATTTTCCAATTTAAATAAGTTATACCATTTTCATTCTATTCACATGATTCTATTGTTATTGTACGACCAGATGCAATCCACAATGCGTTCTCCATCCGCTGGGGTTCGAATTCCAGACTCAGTACCGATGATGGCATTGCAGCGCGTGGTCCACACTACATGTCAACTGATTTACCCCTCTGCGATTTCTCCCTTGGTTGAACAACGTCTCGACGGTCTGAGAACCGGTAAACCCACTCCACTGGAGTGTTTGGTAAGTGCCAGTGCCCAAAAACACCATCTGCAGTACTGAAGCCCTTAAGTATCGGTGGTACTTCTTCCCAGTTGATCTTCGGCTGGATTAGGATGGTTATAATCCTTGCTATGTTTGGAGCGTTTCTTAATCAGTATATCTTCTCAGATTGAGGCAAACTTTTGGATTCTAGAAATCTGTTTTTCTGCTTGATAGAAAGTCTTGAACTGAGCAGATAAACTTTTAAGGTATTTAAAACGCGCCAACTGAGGGGTACAGTTGTGTCAGCAGACGGCGGTTTCCCGTCCACTGTTGGATGGTAAGTCCGACAGCTGTACGAGTTTCTCCACATGAATACTACTCCCATCTTTATCAGTAGCCAGACTGAAAATCCAAGTCCTTCGGAATAAACCAAACATGAACTTCGTTTGTACATTTCGTTAAGCTTACCGAATTGATTCTCTCACTAAATTTCTACTGTCGTGTTATGGCAAATTACGTCCATTCACAATGCCGTTGTAAAGCGATCTTATGCAAAGGTGCGCATGTCCATCGGATGAAGAATGGATTTTTCGATCAGTACAAGACTCACTCTCAAGTATACGTGTCATGAAAATCTGAAGTAGACCTCTTTGTCAGATTTCATCTTTCAATATCGAGAGTAGCTACCTAATGCCTTGTTTGTCCCCACATTTCCAGAACATAATTGAAGCTATCATTGATTTGACCGTCAAGCACCCTGTCTCCAAAAAAGATCGAGTGAGTTGCATTTTTTTTGTTTCGTTAGACGTCTGATACTCGTTCTTTTTTGAGGCATAATTTTCGCTTTATTAACGATCTTAGCTCACATTATTGCTGATGGATTTAGTGTTTCCCTTGTGGTAGATCACCATATTTTTGGAACGTAATCTACATAACAAGATCCCTTTTAATATTAATTCGAAGACATTTGCACCATGATATGCCGACACTGTAATCTTATCAGGGGTATTTTGTATGTGATCTCCAGAAACCGAGCGATTGTGCCGATCAGCTTTTCAGAATCTTCTTAAACGAAACTCAGAATAATGACGTGTCACATCACCTACTGTTACTGCAACCAGGTCGTTGTGAGATGATAACATGTAATGGTTGTAGGCGGATTATAGTGGAGTTGCTTGAAGCATACTTTATGACTTCTATGGCCTACTGTGTAGAATTGCGGATGAGAAATGTGAAATGGCACACCCAGGTACGGTTTAAATAAGTCAACCGTGTTAACCGATTGAGGCACTGCTAGTTACCACCTGGAGTCAAAGTGGTTAATAAATCTGGGATTCGAAGCTCTAACCTTTTTTGGACTAACGAAGGCTTAGTCCACTTGGCCACCATTGGTTTACCAGTATTATTTCCGCAAGTCTGATCACATATTCGATGTACTCAAAACCACGACAAAGGAGAAAAGCAACGTGATCGATTATGAAAGAAATCAAAACACCGTGTAAAGTTTACCACACGTGTTAACCCCCCCCCCCCGAACTCTTGTTCCGAGTCTTAGATTATCCATCGGAATTCATGTCTACCTAGGGAACTTGATGCTGTACAGCTGCCCCAACCAAAATTGTGAGTTGTCTTAGAGATTCTCACATCAGGTCGTCGGTCAGAAGACAGTTTTTAAAATACCACCTCTAGAGTGGGCGCTCGATAGTCGTTGGTAGTCAGTGATCCGTATTCTCCGGTTCACGTGCATTTGATCATTGCTTATCAGGGACTCAACACCAAGGGTTCTCAGCAAAACCAGTGACAAGTATTTGACTGGTACATCTGCCAGAATACAGTATGCAGTTCAGTACAGTTTGTGTGGCCATTACTTGTTTGACTAAGCAAAATGTATTTATACAATGGTTCACTATTACAACATCCTGTGCGCCAACAAATTTGTCTCCTCTGGCAACAGACTAGACTGTTTATCGAGTACGACATCATTTTGCCGCTAATCGGCTTCAGTTCAGCTTTTGCAAACATTAACTTTTCATGAAAAGATTCTGATTTTGGTTTATACCGAATTGCAACAAAAGACCAACCAGAGGATCACTGGACAGGGGTGCAGAGAAGTACAAACGTCTCGACTGCAAGAACGTCACTGACTGCCGCATTTAGCCATACCACCTTAGGTCTCGGACCACCGTATTGGGGATCTCATGATTTTGACCCGTTTATCTGTTTAGACTTACTCAGGACAATCCACTGGTTTAGAATCTCTTACCATTTCACCAAGCCATGGAGTGAACTCCTTAACACGTCTTTCAACCATTACTCTTTCCAGAGAGCGATGTAAACTGAAGGAGTCGATCCGAGGGCGTGCGTAATACATGTCTCAATTACCATAACCTATTCAGATTCAGTACCTATTCTATTGGCTGAGCTCTGTGACCCAAAGCCGTGCCCCTAACCTTAGCATTATCATTAAAATTTTGCTACCATAATACAACAATACTTCGAAGACTTTCGTATTCGAACATCGATGGTCCTCGTATACCTTTGTACCCAGTGGTCATGTTTTTGGTTGTGTAGCACGATCGTGTTTCTCCACTTGACTTTTGTTCGATAAGCATATGTCGCACCGACGCCACAAGCGCTTCAAATTAGTGAGCGGCAAATGAACCTTCTGTATATCCTAGGATACTTCATTCGATTTACAATCCATCCGGTGAGACTCAGCTCCCAAAACAACGTAAACTATCTATATTGCCTGGCTGCTCCTCTGTTAGAACAAAGTTCGGCTTGAAGCCAATTTAGTCTCACAACAAGATTTCGAATTTTGAAGATGTATGCGATATCTCAAGGAAAGTAGTAGCTGTCATCCCATTATTCATTTCATATTGTGGCAGACGAACTTTTGTGGTATTTTATAAATGAACGCGTGTCAGAAGAAAACCCACCACATCCTCTAAGCTACGGCAGCACCTACTTGGTCGTTTGTTCTGAAAGTAAGATTCATGTCAGTCACGCTTAACTACCAACAAGATGACTGTCCCTCCCGCAACATGTAGACGCGTCGGCTATCTGGAAAGTTTGTCTAGTGCCGATCGCGACGAAAATTCGATAACAGCAAAGTTTCGGGGATGCCGGTATCTTTAGTTGAAATCAGTTGAGGAATCGCATCTGTGTAATTCAGTCACCGGACGTTTAATTAACGACCTACTGATCCTGTCTGTTCATCAAGGTGTTCTCGCTTTTTTGAACAATGCATTAGCATCAGTTCTCAATTGCTCTTGTCAATCTAGATTTAATGCTTGTCCTAAGGGATTTTCAGATTCTCCGTTTATCAGCCGAGGGAAGTCAGCCATATATGCGTGCTGCTACGGGGTTGATATTCCTATTTTGGACCGTGGCAACAGCCGAGTGGGGATGAAAGTCATGCTAGATATGCCTGGTTGCTTTCCGGTCTGTTTTCCAACACCTCTTTTCTCGAATCACATTATGTTATAGTTGTGTAATTTCAATGATTCTCCCCATCGACACACCAATCAGAATGGTTTATCACATACGATTAACTGGTAATTGCCTGATTTTTGTCGTACTTTCTAATCTAGCAGATCGAAACCGACTTCGGTCCTCACTTGACATCATGTGGCACCTTACTGCATATGATAAGTCGAGGTTTCACGTGGTCCTGTACCACTGCAAGTTTCAGGGTCATGATTGCATTAGACCAATGGGTATTGAACTTTACCTCTTATGCAGGATGCGTATGATTGAAATTAGCCCCTGGTCTGTTTAATTCATATCTGAGTGTTGTTCACGGAACTGCCGATTTTCTGAACACTTCGTACACTTGTGTTGCTATACACAAAGTACCACCTCTTTCAAGGCTTGTTAATAAGTTCAGAACCGTCGGTGGTGTGTGTGTAATTATCATTTTCTGCAAATTGATTTGTCTTCAAGTCCTGTGAATCATCATAATGTCATTATTCCAAGTTCATCATCGTCTATAGGAAAATCTCATCAATCCTGCCTCGTAATTTGTCAACATTCAGAACACATCTGCTCCCGTACTTTTTACAGTCAGACGTATTGTTTGATCTTTGCGTCAAATCCATGGAATTGGGCAGCTCATGGATTCTATCCCGTCCGACTTCATCTGATGCTTCTCGGAAAAAAATCGGACCAGAGTGAGTTTTCCTCCGCCTGTTCGTGTTAAGTACCATCAACATTGTTTGAAGTCTGTGGTCGAGCACTATCAATATTGTGTTGATTTTGCTCAGTATTTTGTGCTATGCGTGTATCACGAACGAGGATAGCCTACTCCTGATAGAGTCATGTATGCACGATGAGCTTGCGTGCATGGATCCAACGGATGTCTACGAGGCCCGAAACAGGTTAATAATTACAGGTTGATCCGGGTGAAAACGGAATCTAGAACTGTGGCTAATACAGAGGCAGTTCAGGTTGCAAGCGCGGTCCAAGAAGGGTATTTGAAATGACTTGCAAAATCATCAAAATTCGTTAATTCATTATGCTTGGACACTAGCGATTGACTTCGAGGAGTTCTCGGTCATCATTTTTACGGGAAACAATTGGACCATCACGCGTTCGGTGAATTCTCCCCAAACCCGAATAATAATTTCCGTCCATGGAACCTGCTGAATCACAGTGATACGGATTGATGAATCTTACTTGTATATTATGGCCCTAAATCCTTTCGTCCTTGATGCAAATAAGACAAGTTGTTCGCGTGAAAACATCGTCTCTCTGTTTTTTTTTGTATTATGATCGAAGGGCTTTGGGGAACTAGTTCCTGACACAGTGGCGTGATATTGTACCATCTATGGCTAGTCTGCTCAACAATCTAACCCAGATCCTATTAAAGGACGTAGTAAAATACGGAAGAGCTCGGTTAGAGATTTCGACAGTTGAACTCTTACTTTGCCATCACAATTGGATTGGGCTGGTTTAGTTGCTTAAGTCAGTCCGCCGTATATCGTGAGAAATTTTCTAGTTATGTATACATATTCTTTGCCTTATCCTCCATCTTTCGTATTGTCATATATCCATAAGATGTTACACTGTATTCGGATGATGAACACGTTTCGGTTGTACGAAATTAGATTTGATTTGTAAAAATGCAATGGTATAACAGATGGTTGAACTATCCTACATTTACAAAACTCATGGTCCAGTGAACAGCGATGTTTGACTGGTCAGCAAATGATTGGAATCATTTATTTCCAAGAAGCATTGAAAATTTGTCTCCAAGTGACGTTTTCAGTTGGTGTTAATTGTGGTTAACAATTGCCCAGGTTTTCCCGTATTTATTGTGGACTGTCACATTTGTACTTGTTGCATCCTTAGGATTCTTAGTCGTTGGTACGACTTGACCCGGCGTCTAATCGACCTAGACGTACGTTTTGACGTGACGAAGTCCGCGGTGCGGACAAACATGGGTGTGGAACTGATCCCCCTGTTTCGTCAGCTACTTTTTGCCCTCATTCCGGACTGTGTGAATCTGGCAGCCGCCAACCAGACGTGGACCACCGATCTGACATCACAAGACTCTTCCATGAGCATTTGGCTTGGTCAGAGTAAGTGACCTGTCTCTTTATTTGATTATTTCTTTTCGTTTAAGCGTTCGTCATCCGCATGAGTACCTCGGTTTGAGCTACCAACTCCCAGCATCGCTAAGTCAGATCACTAGATGGGGTGGTAAGTTGCGACTAGCCAGGAGTTCACGTTTAATCTATTCTGCTCTCTTGTCGGACGTTTCAATTTTCGATGTTTTCTGTTTTCTCAGGTCCGTTAATGTGTTACTCTCCGGACGGACTTCGGTTATGGTCAGTCCTCGCAGACCGATTCACTCGTCTGATCTTGATGGAGCAATGCATATGTGAAAGCGATCCGATCAATTCACCAGACTTGACTACTATCGAAGCTATGCTCCTGGCTGTATTCTGGATTGCGGGACCCACGGTACCGAACAACGTAAGCTCGATCGACGAGGACGACGGAGACAACGACAAAGAACAAGTCACTGAAGAGAAGAACCCACTAGCTCAAGTATGTTACTTTTTCTTTCCTTTCTATCGTTTTTTTGTACAATTCGGTCAAGTGCATATTTTATATTCCTTCTGTGGCAACGTGAAAGTTTGAGCAAAAGGCCGCGGTCGGTGTGTTTTGTCCTATTGTTTAACGCTGGACGATGATGATAAGGGTGATGATGATGGTTGTGGTTCAATCTAATAAGATTACCAGAAACACAGTTTCTTGTGCGACGAAACGTAAATAAAACGACTGGTAATACCTTTCCCCATCGGTTGCCAATAGATGCAGTGGATGTACTCCTTTATCCATTTGGCAAGCCTTCGCAGGGTGCGTGATAATTATCTGAACATCAGAATGAGCTTATGCTGTAATAATGATTCGACTGCAACAGATGCGATGTATTTTGAAGCCTAGTACGGACGAAAACTGATAAAGGTTTAAATGTGAATACCCGTTCCATGCATCAAGGCTGTTTTTAGTAAATTAATTTAGGAGTTTGCCAAGGCATTAACAAAAGCAAACAACCATGGTTAGGAGATTGACTCATACGAGGCAAGATAGGTGTCATCTGACATTTCGCTAGCGGAAAAAAATATTGTAACCGGTTAGTTATAAGAGGCAGTCTGTCCTCCAATTCTGAGGTTGTGGGTTTGAGCCCTATCCGAGATGGTTGATTTTTTAAAAACCCTAACCAGATGACTTACCCATATTGGTCGAGCTAGACTACTGAGTTAGGGTCCACGAGATCCCTCGAAACGTTAGTTGAAGACAGCAAGTGATACTCCTGAATGTTGCAATCAATGGCACTCTTGTCTCCAAAATTTTCCCTCTTCTCCATTGTCCTTCAATTTTTTATCTTGTAATCGGTCTTTCATCAATTCTTAATATCTTTTTTAAATGGGCGCTCTGAAGTAGTCATATAATCCAGACCATATCGGTACAAGGTTATTGGTTGTGAAAGCTGAACTGAACTGGACTGACTGTCGGAATTTTGAGAGTTTAACGTCGGTTTTTTCTATGACCCGAAAGCAAGAAAGTCTTACGCTTGGAAGAACTGATTTTAGTATCAGAGTCGTTTCACATTGGCTCACTATTATTTTCGGGAATTTACAGTCAGTGAAGTAGCCAAGATGCTCGGTGGTACGCCAATTATTTTCATCTAAATTCGTCTCCATTGTTTTCATCTTCAACATGAAGAATAATTTGACTGTTCTATCCTTGCATCCCCATCTTTTCGAATTCACGGACAACGCAGAAGTACTTGTCTGCCAAGGACGAATTGGCTACAGCTAGACGTTTATCCACATTGTTTGCGGCATTTCATCAAGTAGCTTGTCTTCTCACAACCGAGGCTGCAAATTCCTGGATAGATCAACTGGGCCAAAAGTTGGCGACCGTGATTACGGCAGTTATGCCGGATGTGAGTTTAACTGGTAGCTCAATTTTTGATACACGGGGTGATGGTTGTTAGTTGGTAGTATTTTTGGTCTCAACTTTCGTACGGGTGTATTTCAGCTGCCACAGTGCTGATGTTTTAGTTACCACCTCGTCGTATCTTTTAGGATGGAAATATTAGTAGCAAAAGCATAGGAGATAATTGAGTGACGGCCAAGTTCAAGTATGCCGCCTCAGTGTCTAGCCAAATCGCCCTTTAGTGTCATGGAGATACTAACATGGCCTACTAGGTCAGTTCCGTCGATCAGGTTTCCATGGTATTTCTCTTTGTCAATGGCTGGACACCACATGTACTTGTCTTGGGTCACTCACGATAACGATCCCGACAGCAGTGGACTCCTGTTAATTATAAAAGGTGGTCTGACTCCAAACCCACACTGCACTAAGCCACCTATAGTGATGGATTGCATTTACCCTTTTGGTACATGACAAGTTTCCCTTCCATGTATTGTGCTGTATGTCACATTTCGGTCTCGAAGTGTTTATTGTTTCCGGTCTCTTTTAATGAAAATTCTTACCGGTTTCCGTTCTCATTTGGATGACCCGTGCGTGCCACAAACAACTGCGACTTGGTAGACTTATCTGACAGTGTATTAGTTAAATGGCAAGACATGGATCGGATGTTCGCGTGAATTCCGTGAGCCCATAAGTCATGATTATCGCGGAGAATTGTGTTAATCCGTCTTCATCCCTAGCTTTTGACAGTTCATTCCGTATTTGTTTGATTTCATGGATGATCCGGACTGGATTTTTAGCATAATATAACAACCGGCCCATCTTATTTGTGCCACAGTTTTCTTTCGTGTCCGTTTATCACGAGAACTTCACGTATAGTATTGACTTTCGTTTGGAATGATCAAATGTATTCATGTTCTACTCACCTAGGTTACCAGTCACATAAATCTCAATCTTTTGGGTCGATTTCTTCGCTGTCTTGCCACAAATGCTGAGCGACTTGATGAGTCTATGAATAATCGAGGTAAGTTGAAACTTTCCGGTTTTCTCACGCATTATATGATACCATGCTTTTGATCCTGCACACCAGTTATGCAATGATCTATTTGTAACCTTCATCGAATTATTCAATTTGGATAGGTGTACATTCCACTAAGTATCATCCTCGTACCACACTAATGGGTGTCCTGATGATGAAGGTGGGGAGGGTTGTAATTGGTAAAGTTGACAGATAACACATGATCCGATTAGCAAACGAGGCGGAAGAATATGAATATTTGAGTAGAATAAAGAGATTGAAGTGAGGGTAAGATCAAGAGTATGAGCACGGTCGCCAGTTGGATCGGGTACGTCTGAGAAGGTAAGGTACAATCGTAGATTAGGCCCAAACTAAAGAGGGCAATGCGTGATCTGGGTGCGCAAATGGATTCACACCATCGACGACTGGTGAATGACAGTCAGTTCAGTTTGTAAGCGTTAGAGGATGCCAAGTCAGCCGATTTCGCAGTTCATGGCGAGTTTTTTTCACCCAGGGAGAATCCATGGTCAGAACAAATTTGATTGAGACGATCGGCATTGTCGGCTCGCGCTTTTCAGCTATCTTCACTGAAAATGTTTGTCGCGGAAAATGGTAGATTTGTTGTGGTTATTGTACTCCCATACTCCTGGTCGCGTAAAGGTATATGATGAACTGTCACTTGAAACTACCATCAGCTTTCGATAAGGATACCCGTCTCCCCGTCTCTGTTTGACTTCGCTGATAACAATCTGGCTTGATTTAGGATGTTCCCATTGGTTGAGAATTGGTAAATGATGACCTAGATTGCTCGGTATTTGAAGTGAACATGCCCGTACTTGATATAGTGTGCGAACTTTGAAGGCAGCCAAGTGAAGTTAACATTAGGTCTAATTATTATATTTCAGTCATTCTTGCCTTTTCGCCGATATCATCTTCCGAGATGCAGTGATTCATGGCATCACGCATGGCCTTCACTATAGAAGAACGAATGTTGGTAGATTACCCCATAGAACAAGTGCTGGGAACATTTGGATGAGCGATATTTTGCGGTTACCTACACCACATAAAGTTTTTTTTCTTTGCGGCCCTAACCAGAGCTTTTTATTCAATGTTCTGAATCACAAGGCAATGGGGACTTACGTCAGCTGAGTAAATTACATTTCGCAGTTTTGAAGTCTTTTACCAGTCTCAAAAGATATCATTGAATCTAATGCTCTTGAATTGCTATATTTACTAACCTCTCGTGCAATATGATCCAAGCATTGTCCTGGAAGATTGTTATTTTCCCGGAAGACATGCGTTCCTTGTATTCCGACACATGTTCATCAGAGACGAATTTTGCGCTGTTCATCGAACCTTTAATGGGGTCTAACGCCCAGGTTGTCCATGTTTTATTCTGGTCCAGATGAGAAGTGTTGATGGATGCGAGACTTTAGACTGTTGGAACAAATCTTCTCTCCACAAATGTCTCTCTTGTGAGCTTTCAAAAACTCATCGTGGAAGATATATTTATTAGTAAAAAACTGCGATCTGAATTCCTGAGCATAGTCGATACGTATCTTTTTGTGTCGCTCGTTCAATGCCGGCTTAGTATCAGGTGACACTTGCCGTCGTTCGATTTTTCTCATCCTGTTCGCAGAAAGGAATAAGAATGATTCAGTAAGTCGTCGTTTTTCTTGCACACGGAATTTCGTCATATCAATTAAATTGTCCTCATTTTTCGTGGTGATGAGTTTCCAGCCTCCTCAATCGATCACGGTGAAATTTTCCTGCAGATTATTCGATGAATCATGATTTGGTTTATGGTAAAACAAAATCAACAAGATTTGCCACAAGAAATCCAAGTTCGTAGACTCTCAGAATTCTAGCCCTGTACTCTTCCACTAGGTGACGAGAAAATTCGCGTCCGCTTGTGCTGGGCATCATTATCATCACGAATGCAATACGAACGTTTGACAAGCCGTACTCAAATGATTTTGATTTTAGGGTTCACGTTTATGTAAATTAGCATCTTTTCTTATATTGTTCATTTATCATTTTAGATAAATATTGCATTTTGTTTGACTTCCAGAAAGGCACATTAAACGGAAGGATATTGGCAGAATGAACAAATGAGCTTGTTAGTGAATATGATTTTAACCTAGCTTGACCCTTAAGGCCTTTCGCACCAATTTCATGATGTTTTCATCTTCAGCTGGGTTCTCATTCTTCACGTTCAGATTCACCTACCATGACTGTGTAGCCGGTCCCGATTATCGTACACGACGACCGATGCAGTATTGATTTTCGTAACTGTATTTTATGGGACCCGACGTGCGCAATTCGGTGGGGAATCCAGCCGCTAAACAGGTTTTCAACCAAGACCTTTAATTTTAACAAGAACCTGTCCAGAAGTTAGCAGGGAGTATCTCGTTAGGTCAGTTATTCACCCATTGGTTTTACCGACCGAGTTATCAGCGCAAACCAGATTACTTCGATTTGAGACAAGCCATCTTGTACAGCTCGTTGTGCCATTGAGGTACGCATGCCACCACACCGCGTCAAGGCGCAGTTTCGTTGTGACGAACACGCCGGGGAAGCTAAGATTGGTAGCCCAGGTAAGATTGTAGTCAACCTGAAATAGGTACGGTATTAGCTTGATGTTGGTGTGTAATAAATAAGCCAGTCGCTTGTTACCGACACAGACTCATCCCATATATGTATGAGGGAACATACGCCAAGAAGACAGTTCATAGTGGACGAAAGTTTGTTGTTTTACAGTGAGTAGCAATATCTAGGGTAAGCGAGTTGTATGTCTTTTCTTTCAGGTCCTCTAATAAACGTTCCTGGCTGTTCAACCGTAATTCACTGTTATTTGAAGGTAACAAAAGTAGAATGGAGGTAGAAGATAAAAAACTGAGTGACATTGCTCTACGATTGACCGAAGAATAACTATTACTACTACTACCCTGTAAACTTTCAATCCCATTATGTGTAATATCTTTTTTCGCTTCTCATCATACCAATAAATTCAGTCACATTCAATCCGTTTGCGTGGAAGTCGACTCAAGATCGCCCCTTTGGTTACTTGACTGGTTTGGTCCTTGCCCTAAAGTTGTGTCTTTTACATTCGCCGTGGTTGGATCCGCCGAGTCCGTCCGAGGTACTGTCAGCAACTACGTGATCCGTACTGTATTATGGTTCCGCTCATCTATACATTCATTCATTTAATCAGCCATTCGATTGTTCTTCGTCATTTGCAATTGAATCCGGATTTCGATCGCTTGGATAAGTGTACCTTCTTTCCAGATTTGTTCTCAGTTAGATCAGGACAGGATAGAGTCACGGTAGACTTAGAATTCTGAATTGTTCATATGGATATGACAATTTTCCGCGTACCAACCACTCATTGTTTACATACAAGGGCAAAAGTATGTTTTGCATTGTGTAATATTTTTATATCTGTCTTCAGTTTACACGGCGCTCAAGTTCCTTCACCGCATCTTACAGAAGTGCCAGTTTATTCGAAACTATTAACTATGGGTCTCTAACCAGTGTCGTGAAATTAATCGACTGATGAACCTGCAGACGTTGACTTCCCTGCACGAATAAATACGTTATTCATAATTTTGCCTCCTTCAGCTGTTAACAATCATACAATCGGCGCGCAGACGAAATGTTGTTTATATTGGGTTTCGTGCGATTCTACAATAGAAACACAAGATGACAACCACTACAGTGATTGCTACCACTGATCGCCAGAACGATTACAGTTTGATTCTTCTGTTTTGCGACGCAGGAGGGCCAACTGTTTCACTCAGTCATCATTGCCATCCTTCAGCTTTAAACTGCAAGGAAGCCTCACTCATCAGAATTACATGTTTCTATAGAGACAACATGCAAGTAAGCTTAAACAGTAACTGTTACCTGAAGCGGACGCCATTTCCATCTCTTCGGCTACCTTAACCCATCAGTTTTCACGGTCATTCTCGAGGCTTATCGTCAACTGACACTGACAATGTCGACACACCTTATTTACCTCCTTGCAATTCGAGAGCTGGTGTTTTTGCTCCTTTAGACCCAGCGACCCTTGCAAGATCCAATGTCTTTGACGAACGCTAGATCTAGGACCGACCAGATGCGAAGCCTATTGCAAATACATAGCCTGCTTCATTTGGTCCCACTGCCCGTCTACATTGCTGCTTGTTGGAGTTCTTTGTTCCTCGAGTAGTTTTTGTCCATTGCTGTTGCGAACAGCCGAATCAGACAAACGTTCGACAGCCAATCGGGTTTGTGGCCTGCGTCCATGGCCATTCAGCTGCATGTTCGATTTGACGTGCGTGGTTCAGCACGATCTACAATTCTGAACAAAACCGAGCCAACGGTAGCTTACTGCGATATATATATATATATATTTATATTTTTAGAGTTGAGAAGGCGTACACTGAGTTAATACGTTTATCGTGACGTTTCGATCCAAACTAGGACTCGTTGTCAAACGTGAATGAGTGATTGAATGGGATCGCTAGTTCCGTTCGGTCTTGTGCACTGTCCGTCTGTTTGTCTCTCTATTCTGCATCTGGGTCTTGTTAAGATGACGTAATGTTTGTCAATCTCCACATGCCGATTAAACGAGTTATTCGAGTGGAGGGCTTCAAGAATCAGTCGCTCCCCCTTTCTGTTTGCCCGGCCGACTACCTTTGCGTTGTTGATGTTGACCTCATGGCCTGTTTGTGCACAGTGGTTCCATATCTGCGAGTGTGGGTCAGCGCGTCGTAGGGCTAAGCTATGTTCGTGCAAGCGTGTGCGTAATTGTTTGCTTGTCTCACCGACATACTGTTTGTCACATCCGAGGCACGGAATGGCATAAACTACCCCTGACTGGTCGTGCTGGTCGACGCGATCTTTTCCGTTGAATAGAACAGATCTCAGGGTGCCGGTCGGTTTGTGGG
>LUCM01000018.1:51744-74129 GCA_008360955.1 Fasciolopsis buskii
TTGAATCAAGACTTCGTCGTTGGGATCCGAAAGACTTGTCGACTTGCTGGCTGGAGACACTGAAGGATATGGCAGTGAAGCGTGACCAGTGCTGATGGTGTTGTGATTTTCTGTCGAGTGGGAATGATTGATTGGAAGGTTGCGTTTGTGCAATCAGGCTGTGCTCTATGTGTGTTCTATGAGTGTGTTGGTCCACTCGTTTCCCTTGGACGTTCATTGTTCCTTTGGAAACATGAATGATTGGGAGAAACGGTAGCGGTCAGTGAGGCTTGTCTTGCCGTTTAACGCTGAACGGTGATGGTAATTTTAGGCTATTTTATGATTCTATGCTGTGAGTTAAGAAACAAAGTCGAAACATTTTTCTCCTAGGTTTGTGATATTTGATGCCGAACTGAAGATAGCATCGGTTCAATTAATTGCGAAGCCTCCAAATGTGAAAAAAAATTGGTGGGTTCAAGATTTGGTACCAGTGAATCGTTCCGTATCTACCCTTTGCATAATCAGACAAATCTTTTTAAGGAGTCAGTGATTAGTGGCGACCGCTCCAAAAGTTGACCAAGAAAGAACCTCCAACGACGCTTGGTGATGTAAGACGAGTATTAGAGAACCTACTGGGGGACTGACAGTCAGTTCAGGCGCCCGACAATTTGTGTGAAGTGAATTTTTTGCATTCTTTCACTCAGTCCCATGGGCCGAGAAACTCACCGTCTTTGGCCGAGAATCGGATGGCGTATGGATAATTTCACATGACTGGGCCGTTTTAGCGATGTACTCAAATATGTTCAAACTCAGTATGTTTGGAAAAAGTCATTACTCTCGTATGCCATCTCTCTGCCGTTGACTTTTAACTTCTCATGTGAAATTCGAGCTTTTCAAGCTGTAAAACTAACAGAAAATTCTCATCACATTCAATTGTGGATACGTTTTCTTAATAAATTCTACCAATTAGCATTTGGTTTTCGTTTGATTCATTTCTTGACCCGCTGGTTAATTTCTGAATTCCAGAGTACTCGGTCTCCAAAATGTCGTGGGTCCATTGTTTTAAATCTGCGTGTTCTCTCCTCGCCACTTCCGATTGCGCAGTTGGCACAGTGCTGTGCGCCTGAGAACGCTGATTCTCAGGAACTTTCTCAATCCCAATCCAGCCTGGTTGAACGTGTCCAGGCCTCTGGAAATCGCATCTCGTGTGGTCTGGTTGAATCTCTCGAAGCTGTTTCAATTTTAATCAAAGTGCGTTGATCTCCTGTCTCCATGCATTTATGTTCGCATATGATTTACACGATATCATTTACTCTGATTCTTAAGATTGAACTAAGAAGGGCCTGGATCTCGTATGGATCAGTAAAGCAACACGGTGTTCAGTGTAAATTGTGCAACGCTGAACGTGTTGTTTTCACTATTTGGTCATTGCATGTATGGAGTAGAAGCCTGTGCCCCATAGCCTCTAGGATCTCTATTGCGAAGATCGGCAACCATAACCTCGAAACATGGATTAGCCCGAAACTACAATAAATCCCAATTAATCGGGCAGTGTAAGAGACTAGATGGCAGTGGATTTCAGTCTACTGTCAAAAAGACCTTTGAGATGTCGGACACTAAAACCACTTGACTGTTGTGAATGGAAGTATTATGAAACAAGTCGCGATAAGCTTTTCACTATCACGGTGATATCGTACGAAACGATTGTTAACCATTACGGGTCGAGAAAGATTTTGAGTATCTTTGTACCAAACCATCATAGTTCGTTATTTTTCTTACTTACGTTTATTTTTACACGATTATCTCTCGAAACAAGATAATCCGGCTCCATGAATATCAATGACATGCACGACGACTGGTGAGAAGTTCGGTGCAGATCGTGACCCAGTCCTTTCTTCGACTAGAACTTCTACGGTTCTCTCTAGTTTTGTTTTGTGTTGTGAGTCACTCGCCGAATCGACAGCGTCAACTGGTGTCGGGAGCAACGGAGCGTTTTCTTAGCTCGGTCACCTTTGTTCTGGTTGATATTATGCTTTGCCCAAACGGTTGCATCCGGCGGAGCTGAAAATGTACGAGGGTCTCTTTGATTTCGGACCATCGTCCTCTTTATCGGGCATTCTGTCATGGTATTGATTTTAAGGATTTGCCGTAGGCAATGGTAATCGAAAATTCCCAACCCCTCAGTATCTTCATCTCACAGCCCCTATTTCGCGAGCGAAGCTGTAAAAGCTCTGAGGATTTCGCAGGCGTCAGAAGTTCCGTACTTGATATTCGGCAGGTATGGGCTAACAATCATTGACCACTTCGTTTACCCTACATTTTGGTTGACTGACGACGGTAGTGCGGCAGTATATGTTTGCACCCGTATGTCGAAGGCCCGAGCGGCGTATTCTGGATTGAAATACTTGCCGGCCCAACTCGCTGAAATTGATGGTTCGTGTATGCTGTGCCGCCGCGCCCTCAGTTTTGTTGTACGGTTCTCATCGGTAGGGTTTTCTCGGCTATTTAGTGCTGAGCGAAGATCGTGATGCTCGGAGTTTTCGACCACTAATGTTTGCCCACTATCCTCAAGATCGGATAGAATGATCTCGTCAGTAATGGTGCCATCAGAAAGGGGATATTGAGCGCTTGTTTATAGTTTACTTTGTCACTAATTATCCAGCCTAACCTAGACTTTGTTGTATGGGTCGCACGATCTGCCATTCCATTCCTTTAGGGTAGATGAATCCAGGTGAAGACCAACGAATAGGGGGGGGATGAGCGATGAGGAAATGTACAGTGGATTTCGATAAATTAAATACTCCAAGTTTTCACGGTTGGGATCCAAAAGATCTCTCAACCAGTTGGTCGCAGACATTGAAGTAGAGTGCAGGGAACCGTGAGTGATGGTGATTATGCGGTTACTTTCCACGGAAGCAGAATGTTTAATAAAATAAACAGTGTATTCAGAGTATTCCCGGTTACGGGATTCTTTTCATTAGCTACTCAAGTAAATCCACTCTCTGTCCACATTGTATATTCATTCATTCTATTTTAACGTATAGCACAATGAGAAAGACAGTAGTTGCTGAAACTCGCCCATTGATTTAATGCTTTAGGAGCAACATATGTAGGCAATGTTATACTTCTTAGAGAAGACTCAATTAAGCCGCAGGTGATCAAGTGGACTAGTCGTCTGTCACCAAAACGGTCAGAAGCTCAAATCGTAAATCCTCCGGTCACTAATGGTAGGCGGCAATTCGCTATCCGCATGCTCGTTTCCACACTTGACCCATTGAGATCTTGTCATCTTATTCCACTTCAAAATTCAGGTCATGGTTTCCCGTACTCCCATGCGTCTTTCACTTCATTCATTCCGGAAGCGTGCTAAAGAAAAGGTTTGTCTTGATTGTCTGAACAATATTGTAAGTTTCGAATTCATTTTGCTCTTTCAAAGTGTAAAATGCTGCTGCAAGATCGGGTTGCTCCTAAACCGAATCGCGTTCTTGTAAGGGAACCCTTGGATGAAGTAAGTAGACCCAGTTAGGCTACTGGCCTGGAGTCCACAAGATCATTTCAGCCAATGATTGAAGACAGTGGGTAACATGGCTCAGTGCCGCAGTCACTGGTGTCCTTGGATTCCGTTTTGTTTTGCAGTTGATCTCACTGTTTCTCGTTTTCCATCTTTTGATAGGCTGGTGGTTTGAGAAAGCATCTGAAACAATAGGGACGTTGTTGCTTGCAGAAATTGAAACTACATTAAGCTTCTTTTGGGAATGATGATTGATCTTCATCCGTTCTTTGTCTTGCAGTGTGTCGAGTTTTACTTTAATTTTTTATTAACTCCTTGCACGAGAATAGTGCCATAGCGAGGGTTCAGCAACTGGATGCTTTCGTTGGACGGCTAAAGTTCCTAAACCTTTTTTTCTCAGGAGCACGTTCGGTCTGCTGAGATGGTTATGTGGTTCGTGGAAACCCTGAGTCCCGCTCTCCTTCGTCTTTCCAAGTGTTGCGTTCAAGCTGAGGCTTCCATCCAGAATGATACAACGGATTTGGACGAGCCACTTTTGATAACCCAACGTCGACAGCAGGCTAAGCAAGCAGTACGTTCTTCCCATTTAGAATATTTTTCCGTATGGTTCTTCCGCGGCGATGCTTTTTATCATCCTAACTTTGCTCTGCGTTCAGCTTGTTAACTTAAGTCTTTTGTTGTGAACTCGAAAAATATTTGATGAACAGTTTCTGTTTATACCATTTTGAGCCAAATCGAATGGTCTGTGGATAATATGCATGCTTTGGTAGTGGCAGACTTATTGAGACGTGTGAAAATATTTTACTGGAGACGATTGGGATGCGGAACATGCCAAAATCAATGTGATTTTGCGTTTCAGTCTTGCAACATTAACACTGTGCTTAAAAGTTCGAAAAAGTTTTGAGTTTCCTTGAAACCTGAATGATTCAGGTATCGTCTGAACTCGTAAACGTGGTCCGATTTTTTGAAAACGTTAATCGGTGCTGGAAATGAAATATATTTTCACTGAACGATTTTCCCCCTTTTTTCATCTTTCATTTTTCTTCCCTTATTATTTCCCAGCTCGAAGGTATTTTCCTCGCACTGTTTCGATGGGCCAACGTTCAGCCGGTCATTTTGCCAGAAGAAAACGCATCCTCCGTTTTGCAACTCGCTTCGTCAAAAGGACGTAGCAGAGAGAACAACGACGTTATCTACAGGGTTTGCCACATTGCGGGTCTCCTCAGACCGGCCCTCATACTGACCGGGATCACTATTAGCCCGGTTTGGCACTCATCTGGGGGTAGGCTAACATACGTAGAAACTAATTGCATATATGTACATATTTATATAAGCATATCTCGAGATGAATTTATAAATTCTTGCTTGACTTGTTAGGACTCGCTGACTGATCGCAGAAATTAGTTTCTAAACCGGAGGAGATGTCGTGGTACTCGACTGCTAGATTGTGTTAACATCCAGTTAACCTGAAAAAAATTTTCTGACTCAGGTTCTTCCATTCGCCCGAGTCGTTCTTTCGTCTCGTGGCTTGTCGGATTCTGGAATGCTGTGCAAACTGCCTGGTCGACCACGTCACCCACTGGTAATTCTAAATGCAAATTTCCATGGGATAATCGTTCACGGGATCAGGTTCATTCAGTCTTACAAGATTACGAGCAACCGTTCCTTGAATCTTTGTCCAAATTGAACGAGACCAGTGCGTCAGCTCAACCGAGCGCACAGAAAAGGGGCAAACGTGGTGCCAAACAAAGTGGTTCAACACGGCAAACACGCGTTAAAACTGGAGAAGAGGAAAAAAGAGAAAAAAGAGAAGTCAAATCAGAACCGCGACCTCGTGGCAGACGCCCAACGCTACCTAAGCCATCGTCGTCACCGGCAACATGTGATCCGAAAGAACCAGGCGCAGATGTGGACGTTTCACTAGCATTTCTCAAACAGGTGTGTCGACTTACCCCTTTCTGCCCAGTTGTTATTGTCTTGATAATTTGAATGTTCTGAAAGTCTTAGGTCTCTTCGTTTTTCTTTTTTCGGGAATGATCACTGTATTGTAGTCCCTAACTAATTTTAAACGTTTAAAGTCCTCGCCTAATCTCACTTTTTTCTGTTGAATAATGCTGTTTTCTTCGTGGCGAATTGTTTCATCCACTCTAAATTGCTCTCTTTTCTGTTGGATTTATCTATTCGACAGGAGCTTTGTTCCTCGAACACCGCTACCCATCCTCCTGCACGACGTGGTCGTTTGTGTCTGCGTCGTAATCCGTCGAATCCGGAGTCAGAGACTACTCCTTTGCGCAGGATGTGTAAGTGTCCGTCGTTTGATGCGAATGCTTGAATAACACATCAGTTTCATCATTCATGGAATGCGACATAATTTAAACCTTTTTGGAATCGTAGTGATGTACGTACCGGAGCTCGTTATTTTTATTGACAATGTGATGTGCCACACGGATACAGTTTTTTTGCGCCAACTCCGTTGACTTACCTCTGACAATCTTTGTCTTGCGTTTTATCGGCACCACAACGCCATCGGTTCCCATGGTAACCACTTCTCGTTAGAACGTTGGAAACAACGCACTGAACGCTTTTGTAGTTTTTTTCTTTTGATATGCAGCTCATCAGTTTTGATCATCAGCACTGTGGGATAAATGAAAACCGAAATTAGAATCTCTCTTTCATGACAGTGTTGATCACCGGATTTGTGTCAATCGTCGGCGAGTAGTTAAGGCGGTTGACGTTAGCTCCATTACTGCGCTTAACCTAGTATGACCTTATATGACTCAGTGCCACCCCACGGTTCAAGGGTCATGGTTTCCGGTTTCCACTTTAATGCGCCGTGAACTTTAGAGATTAACAGATAACGCCCATCTCACAGTATTCGTGGATCGGACATGTCATAAAGTAACTTTGACCCTTTGTTTACGTCTTGCCGATCACGTCCCAAGCCTTCAGCGGCTCCCTGAAATTAGTCATGTCTATCGTCCTGCTGGTTTAGGTTCTGCTAGTCGTTTGAAATACCTGAAATTTCTTAATGAAGACAATGTTGGAAAAAGGTCGATTTTGATTATTCGCATCTTGTGGGTTCATGTGTCCGTCGTGCACGTTCGTGCTGACAAGTCCCACAAAACTGTACTCATTGGTGGTAGGAGATTGAATGTTTTCGTGAAATGATTCACCACGTGATATCATCGTTCGACTCACCATTAAGAAACCATGGAAGCAATTTACAGCTGTTTCATCTTTGTTGAGAATTCACAGCAGTGCATGAAGACATTCAATCTCTTGTTACTTAGGCATACCAAGTAGCCAAGCTATGTAGGTTAAGTCCAAATCCTTCATCGTCCTTAAGTTACCTGAAGAGAAGTCGTCCATCAGTAGGGTTCGATTGTTGTGCGCTAGCGGCCCGTAACCTTACAAATCAGTAACGGATAGGTGCAGCATCATCATGTGGTAAAGTTCAAGAAACCGTTCAGAGTCTGCCCGGTAGCGTAATGTCTAAGATGTCCAACTCAAAATCGTTAGTCCCGAATTCGTGTCCCATTTCGGGTGAGGTGGATATGCACTGCTGACGATTCTGAACAAAGATGAAACAGCTGTACAGTGCTTCCATTGTTTCTTAATGGTGAGTTCAGCCATGACATCATATGGTGGATTATTTCATGAATACTGTTTGTCGTCTGATCAGATGGTCATAAAAGCAATGCAAGATCCAGTATTTATTTCAATATATTTGTGGATTTGCAAAGGAGACAGCGACAATCGATTCGGAGCGTCCAAACTGACTACCACACATTCGATTTAATAGAACAAAACAGGAAGTTCTTTTTACCGATCACTCTTCTTCAGTCTTCTCATTGTGATGTTCCCTAAAGGAGCCAGAAGACTGGTCAGACAAGAAAAGCAGTGCACTAATGAATAGACAGTTTACTGAAAGGTCATTTCTAGTTAGGTTTCGGTTTCTACCTGGATAAGCGTCCTCCATACTTTTTTGTCCGTGGATCTGCCCACGTTTACCATCTATCCCGAGTAACCTATTTGAGAGTGAGCAGTACGAAAGTTCCTCGTTGTGTTCGAAAATAAAAGCTCGTGCCATTTTTTGAGTTCTGTTTCGTTTTGTGCTTTTAGCTCTGTCCGCGAGCCGCGAACTTCTGACGCGATCAGCCCCAGTTTCTACAAAATCGGATCGTGGTTCGACATCTCTGACCGAATCGAGGCCCCCACATACCCCACGCCGTGGGATTTTAGCCTCTACACTTGGAATCGATCCAGACGGTGGGAATTATTCAATATGGTCACCAAACAAGGGTTCTCCGGGTCCGCTACCTGCTAAACCGCTTGTCAAAAGACGATTGTTTGGTGCCATCTCGGATTCCAAAGAAACACCCACAAAATCCAACCAAGTGAATACAGCACTACCGGGTGGTCGTCGCAAGCGTCTCAATTCGGATTCAGACGCGTTGGAATTCAACAATCGGTCATCTCCCGTGTTGGCTGATTTTGAAGAGTCTGCTCAGTTTGTATTTATCCCACCCAAGTACGAGAGTAGTCGTAAAAGGCGACGGATTATGACTACACAGCAAAAAGAACGAATGGATGAAAAGAGGTGAGCTGTGCTAGTTGCTAGTTGTTTAAAAATAAATTGATATATCTGCCGAGTGATGAATTAGGAACAAAACTTTGAGCACAGTACTGTAACGACGTTATAAGGTTCGTCAAAATAGTTTTTCAAAATGATTTAGTGCGTGCGATTTCCCCAAACTGATGTTCGCCTTCCATTTTTCTAGTTGACCAATAAATGAAATGATTCGATGGCCCATTACTCGTTGATTTGTCTACAAAAATCGAGCAGAATGATAGCACCTCGGCCGTCGTACAGTAAGAACCCTTCACACGGGAGTATGCAAGGAATTAACTTACAGACACGGAGGCAGAAATGTTTCTTATAGCGCTGAACATGCCATTGCTCAAGCGTAGGTATACAGTCTCCTAACGCTGTTGCCCTTCCAAATCATCTGTTCTTCTGAGTCTCCATTTTTCTGTTAGTTGATGTTCATCTATCATTTGACTAATTCTCAACATAAGGGTGAATTCTAGAATATATGCCTTGTGTGAAATGGTGAACGAACCCGCATATAGAAATTGTGACACAGTTCATCTTGTTGTTGGGGGTGGTGTACTATCCGTTTACTTAGGCCCGTACAGAATGTATTTTAAATGATAGTTCGGTCCTTTGACCGGAAATTCTCACCTTTAAAGTTACAAAAAAATATAAACGAGTCGCACTGGTTAGAAGACGGTGATTGGTAAGCTCATGTCTTTTGTTGAGGGATACAATTGTCCAAGGTCTTAACCTCGTATTTATGCGAACGAGCCAGTTGCTGAGCATTTCAGTTCTTACTTGAGTGTTCATTCTCACAAGTATGCAAGAAACGAAGTGGTCGTTGTTAGATAACAAAAAGTCTAAGATACTTATTGGATGAGATAGACAACGATAATATAGTAGGTTGGAGCAGGAAGTTGAAATCGCGCATTCGTAGTATCGTTACTTAATATTCCCAATCTGTTCATGGGGAAAACCATTTGGAATGAACTGCTTCACAGTACAGAACTCACCTTTGAACAAGCTTTCTAAAAGGCTAGCTTGTCCTGCTGTGTGCTTTTCACTGTCAAAATTTAAAGCTCTCTTGTGAGGACTGCAGCTAAGCTCGGTATGTGATATGCACCTCTCAAGTGTTGTTTGCTGTTACGAAACTGGACGGTGATAGTAACAAAATTGTTCATCGGTGGAGAGGAACTGATGATTATGGACGGTTTCGTTTGCCCTGGAAGCTGCTTGACGTAGGATGGTAGTACGGGAGTGAAGGTGATCAGGGGTCTGTTACAACGAGACTACACCTTGACGTGGTGTGACGGCTTGCGTGCCTCCATGATCCAACGGGCTGTGCAAGATGGCTTACCTCAAGCCGAAGATCCAATCGTGCTTGGAAAGTCAATGGGCAGAGGCCAGTTTGGGGTTGATGTGAGTCAGCAGCTCAGTCGTAAAAACGAGTGGAAGAATAATTGATCCAAACAGATGAGCTTCGACTTAGTTGTGCCACGCTGCCTTGTGGTCAGGTTCTTGTCAGGACCAAAGGCTTTGGTTGAGAACCCTAATCGTTCTTCTGTTTAGCGGCTGGACTCCCTAGCAGTACTCGTCCATCAATCCCCACGAGTTACGCGCCTGCAAATAATTCCATACTGTATCGGTCCGATCGTCGCGCAGGATAATCAGGACCGCGCTGCCCATTGCATCGAGCGCAGGTGGGGTGGTTAGTAATAAGTATGCTACTGCTCAGAGTTCCCTCTCTTTTATTCAACCTGTCTCTTCTGTCTCGAACCGAATCTGTTCGCGCCTTCTGCCTACCCATAGTATCCCCACTGATAACACGCCCGATACTCGCAACGGTTCGTTGTCAATTAGCGTAGTAGGTGGTTTTCAGTCTGTTAGCTCACATTTTCTCAAGCCTCGTTAGCCTCTGCATCGGGGTTCTTTCAATGTGCGCACCATAATGCAGGCTGGCCAACAGGCGTGTTTGGCTCTGACAGTGGACTAACTTTCGATTGATGTCTGTTGCTTGAGTGAAACACGAATTCAGGATTCGAGTAGAATAATTCAACTGACTGCGCCTAATGTCTCGTCGAGATATTTTCTTCACACTTCAGGCGACGAATTGACTCAAGGTGTGGGTCGACGCGGTGTAGGAATAGTCTTCATCGGGAAGGCTGAAACAGCCCTTTCAGCCTGGGTTCCAGCTAAATCATTTGTGCACTGTGCGACTGTGGCGATCAGTCGGTCTCCAGAAAGACAGTTGTGTGTGTGTGACAGCCGGAAGTGAGAAAATGTACGGGGAACTTGAGTAAAGTAAGTCTTTTGTTGCTTCGTGACTGGGTCCGAACATTCCCCATCCAGTTGGTTGGAGACACTAAAGGATATGGCAGTGAATCGTTAATAGTTTAAGGCTGGACGATGATGAGTACTGGTCGTGTAGTCATTTTATGTCGCATCAGAATGATTGAAATAGTACGTTTCTGTATCTAGACTGTACTCCATGTGTTGGTTGCCATGCCATTGTTACTTTGCCTGCTCATGTAAGTCAACCGCCTGTCCTCGTCCCATTTTCCTCTTCCTTATAGTAACTTATAGCTCTAGGAGAAAGACAGCGATGAATGGACTTGCCTTGTCATTCAACACTGGGTGGTGATGATCGCGAAGACGATGTGTGACAGTTCCATTTTTATTACGTAGTTGATAGTATCGCGCTTGTCACCCTGTATTTCCCATTAATCCCACAGAGCACATTGGGAAACAACAGAGTGTGACGACCAAGCTCGTTTCCAGTTATTCCTAATCGTGCCAATGCATAACATTATATATGATTTACTGCAAATGAGAAGGGGATGAAAGATTACAGTTCTAGTATTCAAAATGTCCGCTGTTGTGTGTGTGCATGTGTACATTGGTAGTTAACCATATATAGTGCTACTTATTTGCATGATTATGAATAACTAAAAACGAGCTTGCTCGTCACACTTTGTTGTTTCACCATGTATTCTCGATTGAGATCAAGCTGAAAATTTCAGGTGTTTCCTTTGATTCATCAGTTCGTCCGCCGAACCCGTTTTTCGTTCGTGTCGCGCTCGTAGCTCATTGGACTGATCCAGTGTGCAGCCGCGCTGTTCGCTCTTCATCTTGCTTTAAATTTTCAGTCTTATTGAACGGTTTATCTGCCCAAAAGTCGGCTTATTCTTGTCGTGTTGTCAGTCATTTAGTTCCGAAAGAAGTCTGGTATGCTTTCGTCATTGTGTTGGTCACTGATACCAATTGTGGGTTCACAAAATATTTCGATGTAATTGTTATTGTCTCTTTATTCCTTTTCAATCTTTTTCAATACCTAGAGACAATTATCTCCCGGTCACATACACTGAGTTGGATGCGAGCCAACAATCGTTGCCCGGTCCTACTGGTAGTTCTGACTCGCAGTCCGAATCGCAGTCTCAAATGAGTCAACCGTCATGGGATCATTTTCTTTCAGGACTTAAACAGTCTCTTGCAACTAGCAGTAATCCATCATCTGATGCAACTGGACAAGAACCGCAGTTGTCAACTCAAGTCCCGACGAGCGAAGCTAATGGGTACTCGCCGGTAGCGGAGGATGAAGAACCACGGTATCGTGCTGAGCCAATGAAGATGGATCACCAGAAAGTTCCAATGGTCGATGATAGAAACGCAGTCGAGTTGGAGTGAGTTCATTATTTTGGACGATATGGAATCGAATCTCATTCGTATTACATTGAGCGGCGATCTACTATGGCTTTTTACGAATTTCGTGTTGTCTCTTTGTGAAGCTCGTATACCTGACGTCTAGTGTTAACATCTGGAGGCAGCCGTTTGAGTAGAATGATCAGGGGTGGGTTCAAGCGGCTTGATTATATCCAACCTAGCTTTTATTAGATCTAACGCAACTGTTGAAAGTGCTTCCAATAGTGAAGCTGCATATACCATCTTTTAGTTGACTCCATAATTATCGGCTAGTCTGTGCATCAACTTATGACGATGTGAGTATATTCCACGCTGTCGCACTTCCTATATTTTACTTTTCTGTAGTCCTTCTTTGTGAGCTTTTGATTTTCCCTTTACCATTATTCGATGCAGTGGTGTGCAATTATTGGCTGGAATAACTGAAAGTGAAAAGTTGTATCAACTGAAGTGAACTGGGTTTGAACATAGATTATGATAATAATTATAATTGACATGGAACGAATAACTTGTATTTCGCTCCGTACTTGAATACTGTAGACACAGGTGGAGCACAGCTGATCGAGTTCAACGCAAGGCTATCCGATTGAACAACGACTCTTCCTTAACACCCAATATGCATCATTTACCCATGTTCCGGTGATTGTTAAACCATCCCTATTCTATCTACGCTACGTTGGCTTTTTTTCTTCGGAGCTCGCTTCATCAGTCTCTACGTGATGAAACGTTTACAATCAAATTGTCCAGCTCAGCGAACAAATCAATGTCATATATATATATATATATATATATATATATATATATATATATATATATATATATATATATTTGATGATGCACCATGTGTATATGGCGCATCGAAAACTCGTTAGGAAGAACAAAGTGAGATTAGTTCACAACAATCTGTTTTGCTAGGAATCTAGCGTCAATCAACAGCGGCCATCGATGGCCCCGACATTTCAATGTGCCATCCAACACCTTCAATGTGAAATTGCTTTGACTCCATACTTCAAAAAGCTTTAGAATTTTTAAGTCAATAACCACTGGTTATGAAATCACGTTTAATTATTGTCTCAAGACTTGAAACATGTTGGAAAGAATCAAGATTCAAGTCGATGTATGACTATATGAAGCTTACCGTTGACCCAGATGTGGTTCTGCTCTATTTACTGAAAGAAAACCACTCTACTCAAGATAACGTTTAGTGAATTTTGGTCCAGTGAAACAATGGCGTGTTTCTAGAGACACCGACGCTTTTTAAAGAATATTTTCTTAGAATGAAGAGAATATTACCATTACCACAACGTGCAAATTCCCCTTAACCTGAGTACATCTTCTTTTGATCCGTCGACAAACATTATTCGACTTTATTCGTGTGAGGTGAACAACT
Source organism: Fasciolopsis buskii (assembly GCA_008360955.1). Taxonomy (NCBI): domain Eukaryota; kingdom Metazoa; phylum Platyhelminthes; class Trematoda; order Plagiorchiida; family Fasciolidae; genus Fasciolopsis; species Fasciolopsis buskii. The sequence continues at coordinate 64,918 of LUCM01000018.1, forward strand.
TTGCCGTGAACAAGGAAGTGGGAAAACGTCGTTAGAAAATTTACCTCTAGAAGTGTTCATTTTGTAAGTGTATTTCAGGCCATCATGTGCAATGCATCCAACAACAAAATTAACGGGTTCCGAATTTTCTAATATTGCGCAGGATATATATGTATATATATGTCTCACCAGAATCTAATTTGTAGCGTCAGGAGTGTGTATGGAAGCTCTTCGTCGAAGAGTCCACAGGGAAACCAATTCGGAGTGTATAGTATAAGGGTGTTTGGACAAGAGTACCGGGTACGCATACCTGACGAGTGGCAACAACCGTGAAATCGGTCGTGTGCTCCCGGGCAAATTTTGTTCACTCATCCAGGTACTACTTACATGCTGGTAATTCCCACCACATTTCTGATGAAACTTGGAGGTTTTAAATAATATTCAAGTCTATTTGGACGATAGTGCATGAAATATCGATAATAATCTGCGGCAGGATTAGTGAAAGCAACGTCTGTCGTGAAATCTTGGTGTGAATATAAGTGACTTTGTGGTTGCTTTCGTTTATGATTGATTTCGTCCATGAAGGTTATGTTCTTGGTATAGTTTATTCATTTACTGTGTTACAAATAGTGGCCTTACTTAATTTAAAATGGTGGAAAAGTTTGAATAAAAATTTTTAAACTGATCGGCACTTTGAAATCAGTTTCTTATCCGCTACATTGTGATGCCATAAAATGTTGTTTCTCGTTTACTGTCACTGTAACAACGCAGGCAATTAACGCAGCTCGTCCAAATGACCTTGTGAAGAGGTCAATTTTGATGCCAACCAAGACCCCCCCTGAGCGAAATTTTTTGTTTGTGATCAACCGTGATCATTAGCGAAATATTCTAGTACTTAAATAATTATGTTCATCCTATAAATACGTGCTCAATCGTGGGTAGAATATTCGAGTAAATAAACGTTTGCTGGGCAAGCGAGTTTGCCGTCATTTATATACTGAAACTAGGATACATCCTAAGACGATCCCGGAAAAGGTTATGAAAATTTCTTGCGTCAAGGGGATTTCATTATTCATTTTCAAACGCGTTTACCTTGGAATCTAAGGTCTCCCTAATTTGACTGGCCTTGTTACATTCTGTAAACAGATCTAATAAAGTAAACCTGTGAATAAATGCATGGTGTTTGCTGATGCTTTTTTATAGCTAATACGTGCTAGAGTCTTAAGGATATTGCCACTGGAAATTTATGAATGCATCACAATCGGCAGTACCTATATATATATATATTTATACCGTTAAAAATGTAGTTCCTATCTGAAGCATCCCCACAGCGCCTTCTCACTCCTTATTCTGTGAATCACTTTGTTTAATAAAAGAACCACAGATGGTTAAGTTCCGCAAAGCAACGACCCATTTTCTTCCATGAAAGTTAGCAAAACACTCAAAATGGAATACATCATGTGATTGCTATAAGATGTGATCTGAAAAAAAATCAGTGTGAAAATTGGACGTAAATTCCCATGTTCTTCATTTGTTCCTAAATTTTCACCTCTATTTTTCGTTTCATTTTTAGAATATCGTCTGACTTTGGTCCTGATGAACCGTTGATGGTGAGTTTGCTTGTCTTGCTGACCGAGCAAATTGCAAAGTCATAATTTGATTTGCCTGATCGGTTCCTTATTTTTCGTAGGACTGTTATTTCGAAGAATTCGCTTTCCGCGTGCTTGTTCTGTGTTTGATCCTTAGAAAAGATCTTATTGTTTATTGTGTGCAACGGGTTTAAGATTGGACTGTGTCTTATCACTGTATTTCTGCATTTCTATTGCCGTTTTATGATGTTGATTGCTTTGCTCCTGTGTTTTCGTGCATTATGGGGATGCCGAATGGTTCCCGATTGCCAATAACATCTGACTGTGTTCCACAAGTCTCTTTGGTTCAGTCACTGGAATTTTTAATGGATCATTCCATTTTTCGATTCATCTATCCATGGTGGAAGATAAACTTTTTCTTAGGTTGTATCAGTGACGGTTTTCGTTAGGATTAAGCTAATTCAGTCAATTTTTTGGTTCTGACTGTCTGTCCTGAAACAGGTAAGAATTGTTACTCGCAATTTAGACAAGGAGTTGCGATTGTGTTAAGAGGATACTATTTTTCGCGTAAATTCAACAGCACTTTTGCCAATTGTGTTTATTGGTTATGAACTCAAGCACAAAAAATAATCAGTCTCATTCACTGTGCATGAACTTAAGTTCCCAATTTCGGAAAGCGATGCGCAGTCTTTAGAAATTTGACCTCTCCAGGTGTTCATTTGTAAAATGGATGCTGACGATTCACTCAATTGAGTGCATCAGATCACCTGGTTAAATTTTTGCGAGAGTTCAGTTTCAGCAGATAGTCCACGTGACGATTTCAATGTATGAGTTTTGTGATCAAATTATAGGGACGGCCAAATATGATTCATCATTCGAAGTTCCAGGCTCGGGGCTGCTGATTATCTGAGACGCTGTACTATGCGTGTAAGAGCGAGATGTATATCTTTTCTCGGCATGTTTTAGAAAATCTATGGGTAGCATGAAGTTGACAGTTTGTGAACCACAACTGGATGACAAGTGTTTCGAATGACACCTTACATCGTACATCATGTCTAATGCGCGTTGCTTCAGTTATCCTTAGTTTAGTAAGACATCATCCATTTTCAGGTGATTATCACGTGGCATCAACATAGCTTAATCGAAGGTCATAGAAACAGCTATTGCATTCTTGTTAATCGATAGATCTCCCTGTCAAATCATTAGAAAGTGGCATGAAATACTTATATACTGAGAATATTGAATAACCACTTACTGAGCCGGCGCCACTGTTCCTGAACTACTTAAGCTTCCTGCGTTCCAATCTTTTCCCGAGTATCACTCTTTTCATGGGCAGTTTTAAACTCGTTGCAGCCTCTTTTTACTATAAAACCGTTGTGTTTATCCATCTTGTTCCTGGCGCCGGCTTCATTGCTTTTAGTGACTTGATTGATTGGACCTTCATCTGTGCACGTTGCTTCATTCATCCACAGTCGGGGAATCGAAATACGACGGATGTGGAAGAGATATCTGCCGACCCGCTGCAGTGCATCTCTGCTTTTCAATCTGTTTCCGTCAATACTCCAGTTCTTAATTCTCCGTCGAAATCGACAGACATTCCTCCGCCGGAGACATCAACTCCACCGAATACACCACAACATCTAGCTGTGGAAGACTCCTTCGGGACCAACAATGCACCAAATTCATATTTGCGAAAACTGGCTAATGGTCTCCGAACACCCGCAGACACAACTACTCCGATCCCGCCCATACTTTCTTTGAGTCGTCCATCCAGCCCTCTTATTCGCAGTACGTTTTTCTGTGAGCAGCATACATTGTGATTTCTTAAAAGCTTTCAATTTTACTTGTTCCCGTTTAACGGTCTGTTTAAATCTTATTTAAACCAATACTTCTCAGTGATGTATAGATTATCACGGTGAACGAAATAGACATCATGGTGATTAAGACTTAACGAAAGTTGGAAATCTTATCCACGAAACAAACTACTTGAATCCAATAAAATGCAGCCCGGAACGAAGTTATCCATGATCTGTTTTTAACGGTGCTAGTTTTTTTGACCAAAAAGCAATTATAATTTAGTAGTCCACCTGGCCTGTTCGCTTCTGCTAGTATATTTCCACAGCTGGATTTGGAAGTACATGGAAAGACCTTATTGTTCCTGTTCGGAGCCGTTGGTTCCGATTTTTCCTTCTACTTGCCTCCGTTTGCTTTTCTAAACATATCGTCCGTTCTGACCGAGCACAATCGCCGCTGTCTACCTGGATAATTGAACTTATTTTGTTCTATGGGTCACTGCAGAATCATAGTCATCAAACCCAACCAACGCAGGCCGTCAGCGGCCCAAACGAATCATCTTCAGGCCAACAAGTACCAGGTTTACATTTACACATAGACGCGTTCGATTGATGTCAAGCGAATAGGTGTGTAAGCTACGGAGGTCACACCACACCCCCATCACTAAGGGTCACGGTTTTAAATCCCTTCTCATTTGGTGACCATCCACTGTACGTACCTGTCTTTCTCAGTACGCCATTTTTTTCACTAACGAGGGAGGCTAAGGTTTAAGAAGATGAATGATATCAATTTATCACCTCTGATGAATTCTAGCTGTCTCGCTTATCTTTTGTTGATTTTCTGCAGGCATGGGATCAAGCCGTGCTCAACGCATGCTCGCTCTGGGTCTAAAAAAGGCCGCCGAGCAGAATGCTCGTCAGAAATCCAACGTGGACATGAACTCCTCCGGCACCACCTCACCTGAACACACAGAACCCGCATCTCCACTGTCCACTGCAATGACTTCTCATCCAGACCAAACGGGCTCACCATCGGGTAAGAACTCCGTCTGTCTATTTATCGCCACAGGACGTATCTTCTAGTTCAAACCTGTTGGGTTACGGGTTCTACGTACTTGCCGACTTTCGTAGCGACCTTTCGGATTCCCTTGTCTTCTGGACATCTCTAGGCATCCATCGGGATCCACCTGTCCTCTACAGGCTTTCTGCTACTCGGTTTCGCAAGTCGAAGTAGAGCGTTGACTTATTGGACCCTACTCTGAGCCTTCGACCAAGTGGTTTAACCCACAAGACAATGGGATCATCTGGGAGTTACGCATTCCACTGGGGGGCAAGTGCCTGTATGTTCAGTTTATGGGTCATTCGGATGGGGCTAGACATCCTGGGTGCTCGGTACATTCCTTCACCACAACGCCAGTGAGCATACAGCAGAGTGCTTCATTCGCCGGTTTGAAATCAAGGTTTAACCAACTCCCCCTAGACTGATTATCAACGATCAATCAACCCGGTGAGGGGTGCCGGGCGTTCGCCTTCTTTTTGGCACTTTAGTGGGGACATCACTATGGGAAGATAATGCATAGATCTTCCTCAGCAGAGGCTATTTGAGACGCCGGTCGCTTGGGAGCATTTGGAGAGGCTTTTGGGACGAGTGATCAGCTCAGTGCCCGAGACACCCACTCCCGGCACTGCTTAAGCAATTGGAGGCTTGTTCTCTACCCAGACATTTATTTTTGTCATTGTTTCTAGTGTAACATTTTCAGCGAAATACTAATGCCCGCCATAGTACCAGCTAAATATTAGTCCTCATTCCCCTCAAAATTGTCTCAGTTGAAATGTTTGATCAAATGTGGTATATTTGCTGTTTGATTTTTATCTTCACACGATCGTCTGCGGAACAAATCACTTCCGTGTGTGTCACTTGTGGTCACCGACAATGGGTGGTGGTCCGAGATGATCCTTTTGTTTGTCAGTTAACCTCTAGTTTTCCTGACAACATTTTCGCATTTTGAGCTGGCCATCAAAGTGATAGTAGTCAGCAAATCCGGTGTGAACACACTTCCTCTTCAGCTTGTTTGGCAATGTCTGTAGTCGAAGTCGTTTGGAGGATTGACAAAGAATCCGTGAATATATATATATATATATATATATATATATTTAGCGGACGAAACCAGCTTTGACGCTACGGGGATTAGGTTGATGCTCCCACAGTTGACGCAGTCACCAAGCAAGCTGTTTAAAGATGGGGACACTGCTTGACTCCTTCACGAGGAAGAGACTTTAATTAATTACGGAGCTCTTGGGTCCTTCAAAGGGGGCAGTATATCATGGATGCTCAGTACATCCTTACGCCACAGATCCCGGTGAGCATTGGACCTTCGTATATCGTCCTTGGTTCAGAATATGGGTTTAACCATCTCTTGATTAACTGTTAGAAATCAGTCAGCCGAATTGCGCGCGCCTTCGATTTGTTTGAGCATTTCGGTGAAAATATGCTGCGAGTAAGCAGTGTATAGGGTTTCCTCAGTTGGCTTGTCCGTGACGCACGGTCGTTTGTGGGCATTTGGAGAAACCTTCAGTGCGATCAGCCATCTAGGAGTTTGAAAACACCTACATCTGGTCATGCAGGTAGTGTTGGAGACAATAGGTGATATGTCCTGGTCCCGCAGTTAGTGGCATTCTTACGTTTGAAACCTCTCTTCTCTATGGTTCTTTTCGATTCGCTGTTTTGTCGTCGATTTATACTATTCCTCGTCCTTTTTTGTCTATTTGAACAGATTTTCCTGTAATGTAGCAGCCAAAAAAACAGAAAACTTTGGCGCAACGTTGTACAAACTGAAATTTATGAGCTTCGAGTTCAAAAATGAATCATCAGCACTGTGGTTCATAATTCAAATGTTCCGGTGCAATGTCTATGTTCTACTAAGATTTGTTTCTTCGCATTTGATAAACTCAGACCGGTATAACAAACTACCAGATTTCCCACTTAATATGAGAGCTATTTTGACGTGAAATAGTTCGAAAAACACCGTGAATAACAATTGCATATATGCTGTCAAAGTGAACAAGGTTCAAAGGCGGAAATAAACAAGTGAACGGAGTAAATTTGCAATAAAGGAAGTTGATATTTTGAAACTGCTTTTGTTCCGCACTAACCGTCACATTATCTTGATTCTTTGATATCGTCGATTTGTTTTTCAAATATTGATTATCCAATTGTAGGTATATTACGCAACTTGTGGTCCCGAAAAAAAGCTCAGCGCGTTTCATTCGCCGACCAGCCAGTTATTTTCACCATTCGTAGAACATCCCAAAGTCCCCGAATGGATGATAACTCGCCGCATACTGAAAGCGCAGCGAAGTCCGAGAGTCCATCTCAAACCAAACCAGTTTTGCAAGATGTCACTGATCGCGTTTTGAATACGGAACCATCAGAAGTCGATGATGTCAGCACGGTCGCTACTGTAATCAGTGAAAGCCCTCCTGATGGAATTACTTCTCCCATCGTGAAGTCCGCAAAGTCCGAGGCAGACTTGATCGTGAAACAGATTGCAATCCAAAATGGGAACAGGAGGTTGTCGCTTCCCCTATTCGATAAAGTGGACTTGGATTCATCACAATGTTCCAATGAGGGGTATGTGCTATCCCTTCGAAGTTTATCCAGTTTTGCATATTACTCTGTGACTCCAATAATGAAAGTAGATCCGACCCTGTTTCCAGTATTTGTTTAAAGAAGAACTTGTTTCCTATCGGCGATGGCCGTGTGGATTAAGCATTTATCGCCCGGATGGTACGTCTAACCTTTCTCATACGTGCACGCCCCATCGGTGCGCTAATACGAACATCTGTTTCATACAAATTTTGGTTAGGGATCCCCGATCGTTTTTAAATGACAACAGATTTATGCCTATCTTAATGATCGCAAACGTCTGGGATATTTGATGTCAACGTTTATCTTCATCTTTCATTTTTCTGTTTCGTCAGAACTCCCGTGACGGTGAAAGTCATCAACGTCGATGCTCTCTGTCTAGAATCGTCTCCGCGGCATCGCAGAAAAGCGTCCTCTCCTCAAAAATGCATCATTCCCGTTCGCACGGGGTTTGTATCAGGCAGCGAGAGCAAGGGATCTAAATCTCCAACGTCCGTTCCTTTCAATTTACGATTCAAACTACCCAAACGTCGTCAGTTGTTCGCTTCGGATACGGCAGAGCATAAAACTCCTATTTCAGCTGAGCCTGTTACGGTGGTCCCGGACACCGAACAGGAGGAGGACTATCAAGTGCACTCCAAATCTCTGGACGACCCTAAATTCAGTAATACATGTTTGCGTTCCGCTGCTTTTGTTCCGGACAGCGAACCCATGATGATTGCAGATACTCAGGAAATGGAACTGGTGCAGTCTTCGGGAATCGAGAACTCAGTACACGCTGCGAAGACGGAGTCGGTCGACGAACAGCCGATCGAGCCTGTCAATCAAGCCGATACCGTGATTGAAAGCAGTCAAGAAAATGAAACAAATACCTCCACGCCACAGCCCAATTCAAGCAACGAGGATGCAGTTAGGCAAACAAAATTGTCGCCGTTTAGTACATCCTCGCCAATGGTCTGTAGTGACGCCCGGTTAGAATCCACGTCTGCAAAGCTGGTGAGTTTGGTTTTAGACGTGAATTCATGTGCGGTACTCTGTGTCATAATACAAATAGTCATGCAGCCTGGTTTTCTGATGTTGCCTTACCTTTTTTCTGCCTATTTGTAATTCGCAGAGTTGTTTGAATGTCATGAAAGGCAACGTTGCGTAAAGCATCATCATAGTTCAGCGTTAACATCAATCAAAACCCTCACTGGCCACCATCTTTTTCGACCCTACACGTTACGATAGAAAGAATCAACCTGTAAAGTGGACAGAGTGGATCTGAAGGATCGAGGAAGGAAAAGTGCCTCAGTGCCCCACGTACAGAATACAATCCAACTGCACGGACAGACGTTTTCCTGATTCGGTGGAAAGTGAAAATGCGATCACTTCTGTTCATAATTCGCCGACGACCTTGCGTGCCTGTTCGAATGTACAGAATATGTGCACCGTCTCCTAAGTAGGCTCAGGAGGACTGTAACTTCATTCAATATGTGCTTTCCACATGTGTTGTGTGAAGCGTTGTCGCCGAATTTGTTATTGGATTGAGATAAACTAACTGTTATTGATTATTTCACTTGCCCCGGCAGGTTTTCGGTGAAAAACATAGTTAGATAATGGATGTGAAGATAGCTCTTGCTGGACCAAAGCGTCGTCCTGATATTACACCGAAACCGAAAAGTCATGAGTGTTGCATTGAAATGCGCCCAGTCTTATTCCATGGTTGCGAGACATAGAGTTTGTGTGCTAAAGATGTCCGTCGCTCGGAAGTGTTCGATCACCGATGTTTGCGTAGAATCGCTCGAACTGGATGGATTGATCAGGTGGGAAATGTGAAAGTCAGGAATCTAATGTTGGATGCCAGTTCTGAGCATATTCTATCACAGTGTGTTCAGTCTAATTAGGATTTCGTTGGTTAGCCTGCGTTTCGTGCGTTCACACATCAATCATCGTCCAGTGGTAAACAGCAAGGCAGACCTCACTGGCCACTGCGTTTCCTTCAAGTTTACATGTCACAACGAGACTACACCTTGACGTGGTGTGACGGCTTGCGTGCCTCCATGATCCAACGAGCTATGCAGGATAGCTTACCTCAAGCCGCAGATTCAATCAGGCCTGGAAGGTCAATGGGTAGAGGCCTGACGAAGTAGTCACCTGGTCCTCCAAGCTCGGGGTAGATCCGAGTTAGCAGCTCATTCGGAAAAACAAGTGGAAGACAAATTG
>LUCM01000018.1:78525-107960 GCA_008360955.1 Fasciolopsis buskii
GGGTGGTTAGTAATAAGTATGCTACTGCTCAGAGTTCCCTCTCTTTTATTCAACCTGTCTCTTCTGTCTCCAACCCAATCTGTTTGCCCCTTCTGTCTACCCATAGTATCTCCATTGATAACACGCCCGATACTCCCAACGGTTTATTGTCAAGTAGTGTAGTAGATAGTTTTCAGTCCGTTAGTTCACATTTTCTCAAGCCTCATCGGCCTCTGAATCTCGGTTCCTTCAATGTGGGCACTCTCATGCAGGCTGGCCAACAGGCGTGTTTGGCTCTGATAGTAGATTCACTTCGATTGATGTCTACTGCGCCAGTGAAACACGAGTACAGGACTGCAGCAGAGTAGAGTAACTCAAATAACTGCGCCAAATGTCTCGTCAAGATATTTTCTTCGCACTTCAAAGACGAAGGAGCTCAAGCTGTGCGTCAAAGCCTAAGGATATGGCAGTGAACCTTGGACAGTGGAGATCGCGTCGCCATTTTCTATCCAATAAGAATGATTGATAGTGTCTTTACATTTAGACTGTTTCATGTATGTTGGCTGCAGCAGCATCTTACCTTTTCCTGCCTGTGTATGTCCACTCCCTGTTCCCCTTGGATATCCACTCTTTTTGTAGAAACGTGTAACTCTGGGGAAAGGCAGCGGTCAGTGAGGCTTGCCTTGCTGTTTAACGCTGAACGATGATGATGACATGTTTCTATTAAAAGTGAATATCCAAGGGGAACAGAGGGTGTATCTACACAGGTGGGAAAAAAATAAGACGCTGCTGTAGCCAACGCACGGAACACAGTATAACTGTACAAACTCACTTTCCATGCGTTCCGTACCACGATGTTTTTTTCCCTTTCTGTGCCTGTAGGTGCCACTCCTTGTCCACCGTGCATATGCACTCCTACTGTAATGTGTTAGTTGATGAGGAAGTGTTCAGTTGAGGGTTTTTTTATTCTAGCGGTAAACGACGATAATAATGATAGTCTGTGAAAAAAATCCTTGCCATATCAGGCGTTGAATTGCTTTTTGCTGTCTTCCACTTTCATTTTCAGTATTTCGATAATGAGCACAGTAATCATAGACTGCTGTATAACACTTTCCGTTAATTTCTGTTATTTGTGAAGTGGCGTTTTACCACGTGGTTTCATATCGGATGAAGACCCCAGCAGTATCATCAGTCGCCTGTTCTTGGAACGCTTAACAGGCATTTTTCGTCTGATCTCGCTTACAGACACTAACGAGCTGCTTCCTACAAAATCGGCATCTAGTGATACTTAATCCTTAGAAAATCAGTTCGATTTTCTTTAATGCATTTGAACTGGGTTTTTATTTCGTGCCAGTAATTGACATTTACAATTTCGTGTGAAGTCGAAGGTTGTAAAAACTGAGTTGAACTTAGCCCACTAGATTTCCCAACTCGGCTATTGAGAAACATTAGATGACATATCTATGCCACGGTCGATGACATTCTGTCCGTATCTCCAGTAGTTCTTTTGATTTATCACTTTAATTTGTTCTTTATTATTCTCGGCCGGGCCGATAGTAACAAGTTTTTTATTTATTGTCTTTATCCTAGTGGTCTTTTCGGGTCGCCCCATTTCATATCTGTGATCCTGTCCCACTCGTTAGATCATCCTAAGCCACCTCAATCGTGTCCAATTTTGTTTCCCCACCCCTTTCCAGAGTGACTCAAATCAGCTCATTTCGAAGTCCATGTCACCTGCTTGTTCGACCGATTCGTGCGTTCATGGCTCTGAAGAGATGTTGGAAAGCTCCTCCGCGAATGATGATCATCCATTACCCGAGGAACCAACAAACTTGGATGTGAGATTAGATGCCGTTGACGGTTCAGACTATCCGGATCACATGAAGAATGATGCAGAAACGCAAATCCGAGCAAAATTGATGGAAATCGCTTCTAGATTAGCTGATCTTCCGATCACACGTCACCAGGCTGTTCTCATGGACGTCCTTAGCACTTTCAAATCGCTTATGCATTGACGTTTGCATCAGGCTTCCCATGCTTGTTAGGACTCGTTTGTTTTTCCTTTCAAAATTGCACTCTTCTTAGATACCCTTTATTGTTGGAGTCACAAAATGAGCACATATATCTTTTAACAATTCTCACATAGATAATTTTCCACCAATCCGCCCAGATGTGTTATATCAGATTGTCTCATTTTTCCATATCACGAAACAACTGTATAGAACATGTCTTTATTCACTATTTTCATCCCGTCCGCCTCCACTATTTCACTGACACGATTTTTGGCCTCACTTGTGTACAAGACCAGCGTTTTATTCCTTTTAAGAAATTCATTAATAAAAATAAAATGTCTCAATGGTTTTGAAAAATTCCAGTGCTCGTAGCTCAAATTTTTGTTTCTACGAGGCTCTCAACCGTCTTCTGGCTCAGCGATCAAACCCTCATGGAAATCAAATGCCTTTTTCAACAGTCCTCTTACAAGGGCATCATCACAGCATAATTTTCGGATCATACTTCCTTCTCTTGTTCATTGCTGAACTCTATCATTGGGTGTAGAAATCCGTAAGCCTTTAGCAAATATGTTTCAGAAACCAGTTCGATTACCCGTTCAGAAGTAGTTGATTCAAATGCTGTCTTTACGGCAACTTCTAACTCATACCTTTACGCCGTTCTTGTTTTTCAGTTAGAAAAACCGATTAGAGTTAGTATGACGAGAACTTCCGCGGTATATAAACATTCCTCTGCTGCTTGCTCTTCCTCAGTTCCGTCGTTTCATTCCAGGGAATGTGATGCTGTTCTTATGGTACCTGTTAGGTCGATTAAATTTCGGTTCGGGTTAGAACAGGACGCTGCCGGTGGTGACATCTCGAGGATTCCGCTTATTTCTTGCAGATAATATGGTGGCTCAATGTTTGACTTTTCTAAGGAGAGACGCTAACTCATTAGTTCCGACTTCGTCTCAATGGAACAGAATATAGCTTTATCCAAGGCATAGGGGTTCAGAATAATGACAAAAGAAAATCAATAACACCCGTTACCCTTGTGAAAACCAGTCTGTAACACACGTGAGTAAAATGAAAAATGAGCAGATAGGGTGTCGTAGTCGTACAGCAATGAACACCAAAACGAACCCAGTAATCGATGCCTCACCCGTCGAATTAAACGTTGCGGCAGAAATGATTAATATCCCATAGTGGACCTACCCCGCAGTAGCCAACGCGAAGCACGGTCAAACTGTAAAGACACATCTCTCTTAATCACTGGTTCGACAGATGACAACACAATCATCACTATTCACGGCTGCTTGCCATATCATTCAGTGCCAACGCGTCGTGAGATCTTTTGGGATCGATATAGGGCACCTTACCCAGATTTGATGTACACTTACTCGTTCCGCGGTGCGGCGCCATCTCACTGCCAGTCCTTGGAAGGAACGAAAATTGAAGCACTACACGGTAAATGAGTGCTCGCCTTACGCAACATGTAAACCCACGAACGAAGTCCTAATTAGGCTTAACACGCTGTCCGTCACAAAGAGACTCCACCTTGACGTGGTGTGACGGCTTGCGTGCCTCCATGATCCAACGGGCTATGCAGGATAGCTTACCTCAAGCCGCAGATTCAATCAGGCCTGGAAGGTCAATGGGTAGAGGCCTGACGAAGTAGTCTCCTGGTCCTCCAAGTCGGGGATTGATCTGAGTTAGCAGCTCAGTCGTAAAAACGAGTGGAAGAATAATTGATCCAAACAGATGAGCTTCGACTTAGTTGTGCCACGCTGCCTTGTGGTCAGGTTCTTGTCAGGACCAAAGGCTTTGGTTGAGAACCCTAATCGTTCTTCTGTTTAGCGGCTGGACTCCCTAGCAGTACCCGTCCATCAATCCGCACGAGTTACGCGCCTGCAAATAATTCCATACCGTATCGGTCCGGTCGTCGCGCAGGATAATCAGGACCGCGCTGCCCATTGCATCGAGCGCAGGTGGGGTGGTTAGTAATAAGTATGCTACTGCTCAGAGTTCCCTCTCTTTTATTCAACCTCTCTTCTGTCTCGAGCCGAATCTGTTCGCGCCTTCTGCCTACCCATAGTATCCCCACTGATAACACGTCCGATACTCGCAACGGTTCGTTGTCAATTAGCGTAGTAGGTGGTTTTCAGTCTGTTAGCTCACATTTTCTCAAGCCTCGTTAGCCTCTGCATCTGGATTCTTTCAATGTGCGCACTATAATGCAGGCTGGCCAACAGGCGTGTTTGGCTCTGACAGTAGACTAACTTTCGATTGATGTCTGTTGCTTGAGTGAAACACGAATTCGGATTCGAGTTGTGTAATTCAACTAATTGCGCCTAATGTCTCGTCAAGATATTTTCTTCGCACTTCAGGAGACGAATAGGCTCAAGGTGTGGGTCAACGTGGTGTAGGAATAGTCTTGAGTGGGCAGGCTGAAGCAGCCCTTCTAGATTGGATCTCAGTCAACAGTCGCTTGTGTGTCATGAGACTGCAGGGATCAGCGGCGTCCGGAAGGATTGTAGTGGTAAGCGTAGTTTATTTGTTATCTCGGCATACGCTCCAACAGACTGCAGCACTGACATGGAGAAGGACGAGTTTTACGATAACCTCGTCACTCTTGTTCGGAAGAGCAAAGGCTTTGACATTGTAGTGGTGGCAGGTGATTTTAATGCACCAGTTGGAAAACTGAGTGCTCCGGATGCGCCTTGCCTGCACAGCGAACAGACAACGTGGAAAGACTTCTCCAATTCTGTGCAGATAATCATTTATTCCTATCTGGTAGGAATTTCCGGCACAGTTCACATCGGATAGCCACATGGCGCTCTAACTCAACGGACAGTTTGGGTCAGATTGACCATATCGCAGTTAGCAATAGTTGGCACGATTCTGTCCAGAACTGTAGATCATACTGGACCACGTACGTCGAATCGGACCATGCGTTAGTTTTAATGCGATTTTTGCTTCAGCTCAGCGGTTATCGATGCAGGTCGCAAACACGATTGTCTGTCGTACGCCTGTGATTCGGTTGTTCTCAACAGCTATAAACAGAAACCGTCTGGGGAACTAAGAACTCCGACGAGCAGCAATGTAGACGCGCACTGGGATCAAATTAAGCAGGCTGTGCATTTTTCAGCAGATTTCGCCTGTGGTCCTAGATCTAGCGTTCACCAAAAACACTGGATCTCGCAAGGGTCGCTGGGTCTAATGGAGCACAATCGTCAGCTCCGTGTGCTAACAGGTGAATAAGATGCGTCGGCAGTTGCAGCGTCAGTTGATGATAAGCCTTAGTAATGACCGCGAAAACTGGTGGGTTAAGGTAGCCGAAGAAATGGAAGTGGCGTCCGTTTCAAGTAACAGTCAAAGACTGTTCAAGCTTATCGCGACAGCGGTGGGCGGCGAACTTCGGTTAGTGAAGTCGTGTGCGATAGAAATGGAGAGCTCATCCATGGTAGACAGGAAATGCTGGTCCGTTGGACAGAGCATTTCAAGGATCAGTTTAACTGGCCGTATGCTATCGTATCTAGTCCGACGTCTGGAGCTGTGAATCCTTGGGAGGTGTGACTTGATCCCCCAACGGAAGTGGACGTGGAGTCGAATATTCGGCTTCTGAAGAGGGGAAAAGCTGCCGGTCCAGACGACCTTCCCCCAGTTCTTTTCAAATTGGGTGGCGAAGTGCTGATGAGATCACTTACCCTCTCGCTCCGTGATATTTGGAACGAGAAGCGTATCCCGTTATCGTGGGGTGAGTCACTGATTATACCCATCTTCAAGAAGGGTACACGGAGTGACTGTAGCAATCATCGTGGGATTAGTTTGATTCCGGCAGTTGCTAAATTGTTAGCTTTGATAATGCTGCGTCGTTTGACACCGATTCGCAAGAGTAATATCCGCGAACAACAGGCCGGATTTCGGCCAGGTCGAGGTTGCATCGGCCTGATATGTACTCTTCGACAGATACTCGAAACGTGCCACACGCACCGGTGCCCTACGATCGTAGTTTTCCTCGACTTGAAAGGTGCTTTCGACTCCGTGGATTGACCGGCACTACTCAATGCTCTCCACCGGAAGGGTATGCCAACGAAGTTTGTGAACCTGTTGCGAGCATTGTACTCGCATATCTGTGGTCGCGTGAGAGTATACTGTGAACTATCAAGTTCATTCGAAGCGACTAGTGGCGTTCGACAAGGGTGTCCCATTTCTCCATTCTTGTTCAACTTCGTCATGGACGAGGTGATGGAAGATGCTTTAGGAGTTCTTGAGGATGTGGGAGTCGAACTGGGAAATGGTGGAAAGCTATGCGACCTAGATTACGCAGACGACGTCGTGTGCCTGTTCGAGTCTGCGTACCATGCACAACGGGCACTAGATAGACTATTGAGATCGGTCGTTCGGTTTGGCATGTGCTTTGCACCTTCAAAGTGCGAAGTCCTGTTGTCGAGACGTTCGGCACGCCGTTAGCCTTGTAGTAAAGCGTTCGACTCGTAGTCGCTTGTCCCAGATGCGGCTGTGCTGATGATTGCTAACAAAAATGTAACAGGTGTACAAACCTTCCTTGGTTTCATAGTTGCGAGTCGATTGTGCATGAGGTATAATTTCATGAACCATTTAATCTGCTACTGTTAACAATAATCCAGATTAGCATTGATTTTCTTTGAATTGCACCTGAACTGCAATGAAGCACATGCATAGGACTTTGTGAAGAATACTGACAATATTTGAGGGTTTATGAATTGTAAATCTGAATTTCTCAATGTGTACATACGAAATTATCAATCGTTATAGCATATGATTAACCCTTTTAGATGACACGACGTCAGTTTTTTTCCTATCTGGTATCGCGAAGTATTCAGCGGGTGTTGGTAACATGAAAAGATTAATTTGAGTCGTATGATCAAATTTAGCCTTTACCCTTCAAACCCGATCGATTGATGTGTATTGTGTCCACCAGACACGTATTCACGACTCAAGCTCTGTCATCCAAATAGCACCTCCGTTCAATGCTTCTGTGACGTTTTGGTCAGCCCTGTATGTACGCACTGAGGTTGTTACTTCTTGTCTTGATTTCATCGATGTGAATATGCTTGACTGGATCCCAGTTGACGGTCGGCTATGTGCAGCGGGACTTTGAGGTTCGTTCAATGCAAACAATTTCCGATCAAATAGAAATTTACTTCTCGATATGTTTCACCAAAATACGCACGGTCTATTAAGCATAACAAATCGCACTCCTAGTGGTAGATAAATAGTTCAAGGATATCGGCTGTCTTCGAACAAAACGTATTTTTAAGGTCTTGTTGGTCACGATTCCCTTCGATCAGTAAACGGGAGACGGCTTTTGGACTTTCCGTGGCAATAAAAGCATTTGACATACGAATCGTCGGTGCGATACTTGGCGTCCGCCTTCTTCGATTCAGGAACGGACCCATCTGGACCAAATCGTCATTAGCTGCTAACAACCAATCTGTTAGCAGGATCAGTGATTGTACTGGGGACACTCTTTTCGAATCTGAACACGCACTAGGCTGTAAGAATTCGTGAGCGCTTAAAACGCAAAATGCAACGGCGGTTAACACTCTGATCCTACTCACCCAACACCGTTCGATAACGAACCAGCTCAGAAGCTAGAGTTGACTTCAGCTGATAACGTCAAGTGGCGCGTGTCGGTTACTAACCGCAGTTTGCAATCTGTAGGTTTATTGAGTTTCAATCCAACCTGTTTTGTTGTGAATTTCTACGGAGTCGACACTTTTTTGGTGCTTGCCATTCTCACTGGTAGCTAGCATAAGGAAGCACGATTCGCAACGAGAGGTGAAATCGATGCAAGTATAGTCAGAAATCTCGAAGTTTAATGCCCCCAACGAGCAACAGAGAAGGAACGTGCTGTCGCCGCGATGAATTCCCGCAAGCTGTATCTCCGACAAACTGTGAGCGAAACAGTCTACAAAATTGAAGGCTCGCTTATTCACAATCACCAACGGCCACTCGACCGCTGAGCAGGGCATTGTAAAACAAAGCTCAACTGTTCCTCAGAGTCATCCCCAATAGCTATTCTGGCACGTGTTTCATGGTCTGTTTCGAGAGATCCGCAAAGAAATCAAAGTCGTAGAACGTCACAAAACGTCCAACTTTGACTGTCTTTCGCCAGCTTAGGTTAAAAGCGGTCAGAGAAATTCAAGTTTTGTTGTCAAACGTCGGGTGTTCCGAACGGGTCCTCCGTTCGTGGCAGAGGGAAAACTTTTGCAAAGCTCAATCTTCAAGAAGGGCTTGCGCAATAACCGCGCTAACCGCAAGGGTTTTGGCATGACCTCAATAGCATCAAAGCTGTTGTACAACAAATATGAAGAGTTTATGCGATTCTACGCCACGCCAAGTTTTCTAGTATTGATTGTCGATTCCTCCTCCCATGTAGTGGACCATAGGGGCTACTAGGCATGCCCCTCTCACTAAAGTTGTCTCAATCCTACCATAGGGAGCTGTTACTTACACTGAGTACCTGTTCCAGCGGCATTGTTTCCTCTTTCCTAAGGTCGGTTTGGCTCAACTGACAAAGATTGCTCCAAAAATTA
The DNA here is from genome assembly GCA_008360955.1 of Fasciolopsis buskii. NCBI lineage: Eukaryota > Metazoa > Platyhelminthes > Trematoda > Plagiorchiida > Fasciolidae > Fasciolopsis > Fasciolopsis buskii. The sequence continues at coordinate 87,074 of LUCM01000018.1, forward strand.
CAGTTGTCGTTATTCTGTAGACTTTTCAGCGGAAAGCTTCTAGACACAATCCTAACGATGCAAACTAGACTTCGATGACACACACCTATCCGGAATGTACAAGTAAAAGGAATGTCGATAGGAGAGTATCGGGTGTGTATACCTGACAGGCAGCATTAGCCGCGCAACCGGTCATTTGCTTCTAGTGAAATTTCATTGACTCATTCACATATACCCTCTTTCAACCTCCTTCAAGCAACCAATTCAAATGAAAAATCTGTCTCCGAGATCTTCCCAATGAAAACATCATTCTTCTTCAAAATCCTCTTTTTCCAACCATTTTGTATCTTTTGTGAGCCCGTACAGAGTGACAACGTAAACTTTTCATAGAGGAGGTCAGTACAACTTTCAACATTTACTGCCCGGTGGAAAACCTATTTGTCTAGAAAAGCAGTGTCTATTCCCAGTCACTGAAATCCATAAGAATCGCGGAATAGTTCTGGCATGATTCCACCTTAGAAAGAAGAAACGATACGCACAGACACATCGTTTGACAATCAACTTCTCAGTGGCAACAACAACAGATCCCAATGGCAAGTTATTCGGCCATGTGGGAAGAGGATGAGCCTTGCGAAATGTGCTGCGGAAGCCGCCAGTATTGAGCGCGATTGTAATCACCCATCCATCCGCGGATATTTCCGGAACACTTGTCCCAGAAGTTGTGAGAAACGACAGTTTTTCGGAGGAAAGGTGCCAAAGTTTCGTCGTACAACTAAAATAGCCACAATGATAGGCCTTGACAACAATGCCTCCATCTCTCCAAAGCCTAAAAGCTATGATTCTGGCTCATGTTTTCACTTTTGGATTGCGCATCATAGCTCAAACACTCTCCGTCAAATGGCTGATAGGAAAAGTTTGTTCGTGCGCTTAATAGTACAACCAGATCAACTAATCCATCTACTTTTTAGGAACTGAAAACAGTGGCCAACTCTGTACTTCAGCACAGGAACACTGATCAGGGTGCTACATACTCAAATGATGAGTACATCAGTTCGATTTACGATGTAGCGTCTCAGTTTAAAATGGTTCATGGTTAATGTCTGGGATTGTTCAGTGCGAGTAGTAGGAGACTGTATGGTACGTGGAATTATTCATCATGCGGTTTCAATGCGCAGCGCACCGCTTGGGAGTTCGACGCAAAATCGTTCGTGATGGATTCGCGTCACAGTTCGGGCTCGGTGGGCGTGCAGTTTTGGGATTGTCTTGACGAAAAATTGATAGGACTTACGAGTATGGATGACGGAAGTTTTGTTGGACAGATACCTTACAACACTGCACACAATACAGGCAACAACTTAATTGTCTCCACAACATGCGGTACCTGGTTGTTCATTCACCTGGGGATGGTCGGGACACTTAGCTAACTGACTACACAAAGGATAATTGCACCAACAAGCTCATTCCAAATCCGGTGTGTCATAATTGTACATAAGCGATTACATTCGATACGTTTGACCCTCGTTCTACAGAACACGGAGCAGACGTGTATTCTAACTTGTTGAGCAACCTACTCGGATCAGTTAGAATTCTGATCAAACAATATTTTCCCACCACTCGATTGGATACGGTAACATTGGTTTGTTGTTGTTTCCGGGACCAAACAGCTGGATTACCCCCCACTATTGGGAATAAAAAAACACGAACATGTATGGAACTTTATGCAAGTTATATCAGCCTTCAATATTATTTGCAAAGTGCTCGAACACACGCAGGTAACTAATTGGTGAAATGGACCGCCTGTTCATAGCCGGCTGTGTAATAAGGATGGTGGCGTGAAAAGCGATAAGTTAACTCTCACTCTCACTGGTCATTATAAACATGCAACGGGCGAGACAATGATTGAATCATGGATGCGATGACGGTTGACATTTTCGAATTTTTAACATTCCTTTTTAATTCTATTCACATTACACAAATTTCCGATTACTGTAGCCAATCAATGCGCCTCGGAATAGCAGCTCGCCTTGTCAGCTTTTCTTCTAACTTGATTCAAATCTTTACCCTAGGAGCAAGGCTTCCAGTTTTGACATGAAGCATATGGGTTTGGAAATTAACAGATATGTGTAATCTTCATTTTTGTGGGCCGGCGGCACATGATAGTCCATCCTAACGTTGTCTCTTCCAGACTTGTTCAATACGCGCAAAAAAGCACGGGTAACCTGCATAGGATAGACAAGCTCAGCAGAGCATAATCATGCAGCGGAGATCCGACGCTCTGTAGAGCCATGTTCAAAGCATTCGTCGTACTTAGGCGATTTGTACCGAAGGTATCTATCATTAGGGTCGAGTGCTGTGTGCCAGCGGCCCGTGGGGATGCAAATGATTAACGGGGAGGTGATGTGATGCAGTCTAACAAACCGTTGAGAGCTTGCCCGGTAGTGGCGAAGGCGTTCGACCCGGTAGATATGCACTGCTAATGATCCTTAATTGTGCGATGCTTCCATGGTTTCTTAGTGGTGAGATGAGTGTTGACATGGCATGATGAATAATTTTCTAATCACTATTTGATTATTCCAAACAGAGCACAGATCTAGCGGAATATCGAGCAAGCACTCGCCTATAGGAACCATGAGGTCAATTCGATCCGTATTGTATAACAAAAGAGTGCAGAGGTGATAGAACACTGGACGTGTGGAATACGTTTTGGATCCAACCAGCGATTCGACAGATTGGAAGTTATGCGCGTCAATCACAACCAGTGAACACTTGAAAGATCATATTAGCTCTTAATCTGTAAGTCGATTTTTTCATTAGCATAGTCCCATTAAAGTCTCATGAAGCGTTCGACTCTAATTTCGCACATATATTTCACTGAGAATAACGGACAAAAGACTGAGAAAAACAGTCAACATCGAATTCATGGTGGTTCGAACTGGAAAAGAGTATTTCTCTTGACACAGCCAATCAGACGGGAACACACACACAGAGGCATAGTGAAATCAAAATATCCTAGCAAGAATCGAATGTGGGGCGGGGCGGGGCGGCTAGTTGTCGGTAAATAGCCGAAAAGGAACAGTGACGGGACAAAAACTGAGTAAATCCAAATGCTTATATGCAACTTTTGTCTGGCCTGTCAAGTTACATCAAAGCGAACCTATCACAACGTAGTTCAAATCACAAAAACAAAACAAAACAACGGTGAAAAGATCGTCAAAATATTGAATTGAACAACGCAGATGTATCCGCCTAGTTTGTGTAAACAAACGGTGAAAGAGTACGAGGGGGGGAGGTGAGTGAACAAAGTAAGCATAGACTAAGCAAGAATTGTAGAGAGACGGGGGATTCATGCATCGTTCTGGAAACATCTATAATTTGGCTCTCTCTCTCCGAATACTGCGAATGCCCGAAAGGTGAGCATGTGAACGAACATAATGACAGCGCTGGTGTCCATATACTGAACACAAAACGGGAAAAACACGAGTGGGATGAAAGAACAGTGGTCTGCTTATACTGTACAGAACAGAATCGACAAAACCGATCCCCAACACGGTCAGGTAGAATAGGGACAATGAAAACCAAAGCTACCAGTTCAAAACCAAGACATTCGAAATTTCCGTTCGTTTGATCGTGCCGAGAAAATGCGGTCACAAAGACAACTTGACGGTGGGATATGCGCCAGCCGGCTGGTCAACAGGACTGACTTTACCCCCGACCTCGAATAGCGCAAACTGATCGGTAGATAAATGAGTCGACCAAACTAGCCACTGAAGATCAGAAATATGGAAAGGGATTTGATATAAAAACGTACTAGAAGGCACAACACGTATTGTGGTGGAAACTTAATATACACTACCCAATGAACAAGTGATTTTACCCAACCATGGTTCAAAATGTACATTGAAAGCGCATGATCATTTTTGTGGCAGTGCCTTGATCTACTAGTCATAGGCACAAAAAGGATATCTCCCTGCGAACGGTCACAAACAGTATCGATTATCTAGTATTTATCGAAGTCGAAAACAAAATTGCGATCAAACGGTTTTATTGACAAATATGCAAGACGTAAATGAATTACCTGGGAATTACTTGTTCATTTGTTTCCTTTAACACCACACAACTTTAGTCAGGGTTACAAGTGACGATAAAAAAGTAAGGTATGCGATTTTATCTTACTTGTCTAACTCACCCATCCAAAATGATATTAAATATAAGGTTAATCATGGTTGCTCGAAGGAAGCAAATAAATTTTCGAACATCGAATTCGGAGATGTTAGCTGAGAATTGTGCCTTAGAATTCACCAAAGGGCTCAAAAGTCCAATGGTGAGGAAACAATAATCAAAAGCCGATAAATCACGTCTGGCGCATGTAATATAGCATTAGCTAGCGTGATTACAAAATTCGCGGGAAAACGTTTTGTATTATTGTCAAAGACTTGGCGATAATTACGGTGTTCCTAATTGGTGTTCGCTGATACGACTTTGCGTTCTTCAATCATCAAACGAGTTGAATACTGAAATCTTTTAGCTGGAGAATAAATTAGTGAGGAGATTTCCACCGAAGTTCAACTTTTGTGAGCCTCAGCTCATTGCATACTCAACAGAAAAACATATCGACCGTCAAAATGAAGCCCTCGGATAGTTGTATTATTGGGTAAATTTTGTTACGTGCAGCATTTTGTTGAGTGTTCAAAAAATATACTTCACATCAACTATGAGCTGAATCATTTCGTGTTAACCGATTACTTTCTGTAAAGAATGAAAATTATTCGGCATATTCATGATTAAGGACAAGAATTCTAACCAAGAAATAATTCAATAAGGCCTTCGTCTTACTTTATCATGGTGAGAAGTCTGCCTTCGCATTGGAGTTGATGAACTTTACTTGCAAAATACCGTAGGTAGAGCTCATATTCACTCCGAGAAATTGGATAAGATGTGTTACAAGATACGAAATTTGCGGGCGCGTACAAATTGACTCTTGTCTACTACAGTGAGGTACCAAGAAGAAGTACAACTATCAGTTCCGTTTCGTTTCCAGGATAACCACACGAGAGTCCAAAAAAGAGCACTGAGTGCTCTTGAGTTCAATATTTGTGTCGGTAGTAGAAGATTGAATGTTTTCATGAAATAATTCACCGTGTGATATCATCGGTCAACTCGTTCGTCCCGGGTTCGCGTCCCAGTTTGGGCGCGGCGGACAGGCACTGATGATGATTCCTAACAAGGATTCAACATTTGTTTTTATCCTAGTTGAATTTCCCCTTTAATAGTGTGGGTTACATATTACCAATAAACACTAAACTTCTAGAATTAATAAAGAAACAAAACCCTGTACTCGGTCACCTAAGCATAGTTCTGACTGTGGCTATGGACGATAAAACGATGTCCATATCATCTCGATGACTTTGCTCCTCGGGTAAATCTCCAGACCCTTCTGCTTAAACATACGTTATTTACACATCCCTTCCGGTACTCACACTTCGTAATTGAATAAATTCATGTTGACAGTCAAGATAGTGGTCGTTCAATTACTTTTAGTTAGATTCATTCTGATGCAAATAGATGAAGACTACGGGGAGCGTTATATATTCAAACACTATCACGATCATACGGGTTAACAACCAAACTAAAATTCTGACTGTCAAGTTTCGAGTAGATCTCTGTATTTCTTCTAAGGTATGGGTACAGCACCAGAAAATGCCCCTGATTCCTACTGATGTCCCTACAAATGTTCGGACGTAGTGTTTCCACCTCTTGTCACATCATTTGATTGAGCGATTATGGAAGTCATAGGTATCGTCTCATAATGTTCGACCAAAAAATAGAAAGATTTTCTCATATTGACACAAAATCACAATGATATTTTTCATCGATAGGGAGGAGGCAGAATGCCACGAACATCCGGCCTTAAAATGTGATATATAGACTCAAACACCACTGATTCGCTCGGAGTGCATAACTGATCATGCATCGTTTTATAATGAACCTTTCAATCAACAGGTGGATGAGTGCGATCGGAATGGAAGACATCACGTGGAGATTAACAGATGAATTGGCGGCGGGGAGTGAGAAAATGTAAGTGCACTCGTATCTTCGTGATTGGAGCCCAGAAGACTGCTTAACCAGTTAACCGGTAACACTGAGGAACATGGCAGTGAACTGTGAACAATAGCGATATATATATATATATATATATATATGCATATATATTCACTGTCAATGGTTATGGAGATGTAGTTTGCCGGAAAAAGTGGAGAAAAACAGGAAAAGCAGCCGTGAGGCAAGACAATAACCACCTGCTACAAACTTGGGACACATTCAACAAATGTTCTGGAATTCGCATTCGTTTAAAACTGACCGGTAAATACACCTCCGATAATGGCACATGTGTTTGTGAAGAACTGGAGCAACGGTCTGAAAAGAAAGGGAACACAGAAAAGTAAGAATTTACCTAGAAAAATCACGGTTCTATCAAGCCAAAGACGAATTTCCCCTAATTTACCGGCAATGAAATGAGATAAAACTATATATATATAAGGCATCTGACTACCGTTCGATTTTCCGACAACATAATTGGTCTTCTTGTTTCAAATCAGTTCAGCCCAGTTTGCACAATCATTAATCTTGCATCAGCGTGCTCTGGTTTTCGATGCGACCTCAATTCACCAAAAAACAACAACAAGGAATTGCGAAACACTGATCGCAAAATGGTAAACCGAAGAACCATACAGAAGATGAAAGATTACGAATACAAGAACGCCAATGACTGCGGCAATGAGCATTACCACTTATTGCTTCTAACGTTCACTTGAGGAGAATGATTACTTGGACCCCAACTAGACCAACTACCCGCACCTACACGAGCCAGTCCACCGGTTAAAGCAGTCATACTTTTTCTCCATGTCATCAATTGGCCACCTGGAATCATATCGTACAGCGAGGCAATCGTCCAGTGGGAATGCATAAAACATGCCCCAGTCTAGTGGTCTATTAACTGAGTCGTATTTCCATGTAGCAAGTCAAACTGGGACATAACAGCTTGTGAAAAGCCAACAACATTTGAATGAATACAAGTTGAGAGAAAAACATCAAGCACTTTCGTGAGATAACTGAACAAACTATACTGATCAGAAGCCTACCAAATGTCGAATGTCACTGAAGATGTAGGGATGAAATGGCAAGTACGATCATCACCATCTTCATCGTACAGCGCTAAACAGCAAGGAAAGCCTCACTGACCGTCGCCTTTTCCCCAAGGTTATATTTTCTTATAAGAACAGTGAAAGTCAAAGGCAAACAGGGAGTGTACCTACACACGTCGGAAACGATAAGCATGCACCAGTAGCCAATACACAAACACAGTCTAGTTGTACAACTGCACATATTCAATCAGTCTGAATCAACAGAGAAAGTACAAGATCAGCACTGTTCAGGGTTCACTCCAATAGTGGCAGTAACGCAAAATAGGAAACAGGATGGCATGAAATAAAAATTCCAAACGACGAATATCTCCAACACGAATAATCCATGTCTCAGTACATATGACTTTTCGACTCCAGGGAAATATTGGACTGATGACATAAGTACTTCAGTCCAGCTTTGAATACAACCGTCTTCAATTCTGTTGCTGGGCTACTATCGTACGCTATGCAGCTACCAAGGGAAGTGAAACGCTGCACAACGGTTAGTTCCCCACTAATCACTGTGACGAACGGGACAACCACAGACTATTTGTCATCTCGGTATACCCTCCAACAGACTGACATGCAAAAAGATCAGTTTTATGACCAACTCGTCTATCTTGTTCGGAAGAGCAAACGGTCTGACACTGTAGGGTTAGCAGGTATTTTGATGTACAATTTGGAAAATTGAGCGCATCGGAGTCCTATTTGGGTGGGCGATGCGCCTTACCTACTCAGCGAACAGAAGACAGGGAAGACTTCTCCAGTTCTGTGCAGACAATCGTTTAGTCCTATCTAGTATGGATTTCCGACACAGATCATTTCGGACAGCGACATGGCGCTCAAACTCGACAGATATCATCATCATCAGCGTTCAGCGTTAAACAGTAAAACAAGCCTTATTGACCGCTGCCCTTCGTCTAGTCCTGCAACAGCACCTTGCACTCTGAAGGTGCAAAGCACATGCCAAACCGAAGGGCCGATCTCAAGAGTCTATCTAGAGCCCGTTGTGTATGGCCCGCAGACTCGAAAAGGCATACAACGTCAGCTGCGTATTCTAGGTCACAAAGCTTCCCTGCAATTCACAGTTCCATTCCTACATCCTCAAGAACTCCTAAAGCATCTTCCATCACCTCGTCCATGACGAAGTTGAACAAGAATGGAGAAATGGGACACCCTTGTCGAACGCCACTAGTCGCTTCGAATGAACGTGACAGTTCACTGTATACTCTCACGCGACCACAGATATGCGAGTACAATGCTCGCAACAGGTTCACAAACTTCGTTGGCATACCCTTCCGGTGGAGAGCACTGAGTAGTGCCGGTCGGTCCACGGAGTCGAAAGCACCTTTCAAGTCGAGGAAAACTACGATCGTAGGGCACCGGTGCGTGTGGCACGTTTCGAGTATCTGTCCAAGAGTGAATATCTGGCCAATGCAACCTCGACCTGGCCGAAATCCGGCCTGTTGTTCGCGGATATTACTCTCGCGAATCAGTGTCAAACGACGCAGCATTATCAAAGCTAACAATTTAGCAACTGCCGGAATTAAACTAATCCCACGATGATTGCTGCAGTCATTCCGTGTACCCGTCTTGAAGATGGGTATAATCAGTGACTCACCCCACGATAGCGGGATACGCTTCTCGTTCCAAATATCACGGAGCAAGGAGGTAAGTGATTTCATCAGCACTTCTCCACCCAATTTGAGAAGAACTGGGGGAAGTTCGTCGGGACCGGCAGCTTTTCCCCTCCTCAGAAGCCGAATATTCGACTCCACTTCCACTTCCGTTAGGGGATCAAGTGACACCTCCCAAGGTTTCGCAGCTTCAGACGTCGGACTAGATACGATAGCGTATGGCCAGTTAAACTGATCCTTGAAATGTTCTGCCCAACGGCCCAGCATTTCCTGTCTACCATGGATGAGCTCTCCATCCTTTTTGCACACGATTTCACTAACCGAAGTTCGCCGCTCCCCGGTGTCACATATAGCTTAAATAAACTTTGACTGTGACCTGAAGCGGACGTCATTTCCATCTCTTCGGCTACCTTAACCCACCAGTTTTCGCAGTCATTCCTAAGGCTTATCATCAACTGACGCTGCAGCTGCCGACGCATCTTATTCACCTGTTAGCACACGGAGCTGACGATTTTGCTCCATTAGACCCAGCGACCCTTGCGAGATCCAGTGTTTTTGATGAACGCTAGATCTGGGACCACAGGCGAAATCTGCTGAAAAATGCACAGCCTGCTTAATTTGATCCCAGTGCCCGTCTACATTGCTGCTCGTCGGAGTTCTTAGTCCCCCAGACGGTTTCTGTTTATAGCTGTTGAGAACAACCGAATCACACAGGCGTACGACAGACAATCATGTTTGCGACCTGCATCGATAGCCGCTGAGCTGAAGCAAAAATCGCATTAAAACTAACGCATGGTCCGATTCGACGTACGTGGTCCAGTATGATCTACAGTTCTGGACAGAACCGCGCCAACGGTAACTAACTGCGATATGGTCAATCTGACTCAGAGTATCTGTCGAGTTAGAGCGCCATGTGGCTATCCGACGTGAACTGTGTCGGAAATTCGTACTAGATAGGAATAAATGATTATCTGCACAGAATTGGAGAAATCTTTCCACGTTGTCTGTTCCCTGTGCAGGCAAGGCGCATCGCCCACCTAAACAGGACTCCGATGCATTCAGTGCATTAAAATCACCTGCTACCACTACAATGTCACAGCCTTTGCTCTTCCGAACAAGGGTGACGAGGTTATCATAAAATTCGCCGTTCTCCATGTCAGTGCTGCAGTCCGTTGGAGCGTATGCCAAGATGGCAAATAAACTGCCCTTAACACCGCTATTCTTCCGGACACCGACTGATCCCTGCAGCCTCATGGCACACAAGCGACTGTTGACTGGGATCCAGTCTAGAAGGGCTGCTTCAGCCTGCTCACTCAAGACTATTCCTACACCACGTTGACCCACACCTTGAGCCTATTCGTCTCCTGAAGTGCGAAGAAAATATCTTGACGAGACATTAGGCGCAATTAGTTGAATTACACAACTCGAATCCGAATTCGTGTTTCACTCACGCAACAGACATCAATCGAAAGTGAGTCCACTGTCAGAGCTAAACACGTCTGCTGGCCGGGCTGCATTAAAGTGTACACATGGAACGAACCGAGATTCAGAGGCTGACAAGGCTTGAGAATATGTGAGCTAGCAGATTGAAAACAACTTATGATGAAAGACACCAAGTAAGAACATGGGTAGAAGATAATCGGCAAAACTGGATCTTTCGGATAATCTTTTGAGAGCAAAATTGGGTATACGAAGTTGACTGATTTGTTGGCTTCATTTCTAGCCAGGTATTTCTGTCCAGAATATGAATCAAAACTACCGACAACGGACCGAGAGCACCGGTCGATGATCATACGGAAGAAGCGATTAGAACTGCATGGTCAGAGTATCGACCACCTCAAAAAAACAGGTTTTTGTTTGGACCGATGGGGTCAATAATGTTATCAAATGATTAGCCAGCATATTACTACGAACAGTACGTTTCATGCTAATGATCTGAAAGAGTTGAATTACAACGAAATAATTCTGATGGATTTAGCGGGACAGATCTCGTAAGTAGAACAGTATTTAGAAGTCAAAAGCTAATGATATGCATAGAAAGTTACAGTTCTGCCAGTGTACAGATTTTACCAAACTGTCGGTTTTTGTGAACATTACATGAAGATTGTTGCAAGTTGCAGATTAACTTCATTAACCAGGGTTTTGTCTTATTTATGCAACACTTCGAATTAGGCGACATTGAAGGCTTCGCGAAAAAGCCGTTTTGTGAGGAAACCCTAGTTAGAATAGGATGTGCATGAGTTGACAAATTACAATTACTTTTCATGTTTTTTCAAGAATTAGTGATGATACGTTTTCCCTAAGAAAATAGTAAGTGAAACAAAAGTCCAGTAGAAGATTGCGTTTTGTTACTTGCTGTAGCATGAGTACTATGGATGCACCCGAATTCAACAAGGCTCACAGCACCGCGAGAGAAAACCGTCCAATAGGACCATGAAATTTGGAGTAACATGGAGCAGCATTGGCTTACAACAGGCTACTAAGCTAAGCGTGGCAGTAAAATGAGGAACAATGAGACGTCGTCCAATACACTGACGGGCGGTGGTGGTGATCGGGTATACGCAAAAGTAGTGAGATCGGCATTGCTCTACGGCTCCGAAACATGGCCGTTGAGAGGAGAAGCAATAAGAAGATGTTTGGTGTTTGGACACTGTTGTCTTTGCAGTATTGATAGAATATGGTGGGAGAGTTTTGTGAGTAACTTGGAAGTTAGGTGAAAGGTATAGAGTTTTATCGCCCAATCCTAAGAATCAGAATGGGTTGAGGTGGTTAGTACGTTTTGCGCATGCTCGCGTAACGGTTGCCTCGTTGCACGCTGTTCTTCGAGGCAGGTAATGGTTGGAGGATGGTTCGAGATGGCCAGTCGATGACATGAGAAAATAAATATGGAAGCCTTAACCGGTGAACTGGCTCGTGTAGGTAGAGTTGGATCACCAGACTGGGGTTCGTGGAATCCTTCCGAGCGATGGATGGAGACAGTGGGTGTTATGGTTCAATGTCGCAGTCAATGGCGTTCATGCACTTCCGGATAGTTATTCAACCTATTATTTTGCAACCCACATTTCACAATTCCTTGTTATTTTTCCGTTTGAGTAGTTAATGAAGTGAGTAGGAAAGAAAATTAGTACAGGCTGGTGTAAGAATAATGGTTGTGCAAACTGAACCGAATTGAATTGGTGGAACTTATATCCTGACTTGTAAAGCGACGAACGCTTGTTTCACTCGACTACAGCGGGTCACCAAATTCCGTACTACAGACCAGAGAAAATGTTTCGATCCACTAAAAGGGAAAATCAATCGGTCCATACTGATCAAATCAGCAATTAATTTTTTGAAGAATGTATCGAAAATCAGGTGAGGTTTTCAAAGAACGGGCAAATCTGTTCAGTTTTGTACACTACAAATCCCAGTCCCTGCACGATTTACTCGGATCTCGACAACCGTGAAAGCCTATGATTATTTATTTTCACTTCCGTAGAGAAAATCAAACAGCAATGCGAACGATTGAATGAACCTACCGTCTTTCTGACGATATTCGGACCAAAATAGGAGATATCTCATAGTTGAAGAAGAGGCCTGGAACACCATTAGTATCTCCTGAGAGAGGAGTGCCTCGCATGTACCAGGTGACCGAGTACTGATTCGTCTCAACTAGAGTTTCCTTTTGAAACTAGGAGCATTTGAAAGAAACGGTGGGAATTTTTTTAGCCGAATAACCCGAAAACAGGATGAATCCCCAAGAAGCAAATTGTTTTGAGTGTACCACTTCCTAATTTTTGTTTCTTTGTCATATTTCCATTTTTACCTGAACCTAAGCAAGTTGTACAACATCAGCTTTCACACAAAAAATAAGAATACAACCTTTATAGAATTGTTTAGAAATATCAAAAATTGGTCCTATTTGAAAAAACTTTTGGCTAAATAGCATATGAGTTCGAGAGTTCAGAGCGAACCATCACCTTATCCGTTAGAATTCGGGCAAAGCAAGGTAACAATAATACCAGGTGGGATTAAGGCGGTAGCTAAGCCGATAAGGTCGCGGCATTTGGACGTGGAAGTCGCGAGTTCGAATCCAGCCACCGCCGATGAACTTTCCCACTTGGTAGCCTTCTGTTGCCGGTGGACCCCTTCCTGAAAAATGACGCATATTGTTATCTCATTAATAAATGAAGTAAAAAGATAAAAGATATGAAACGGGATTCGCACGCAGACCAGTCGGTGCACAATAGGATGAGCGTTGTCCGATAGAATATTAGCCGGCGATCTCAAACAAGCAGTAGTGTCTATCACGACCGCTGACAATAAGAACAGATAAACAAATTTGGAGAAGTTGGTTGATCGATTTGATTGCCTAAAGTCAACGCTCAACAGACTCGGGAAGCGCACAGGGTAGCAAAAAAGAGGAATAGAGAGAACGAATTGTTGGACAAGACTGGCTACCATTGTCTGATTTGAAAAGAACTAACGCATCTTCTTATATGGAAGAAAAAATCTCGCATTACATTATAGTTTGGATGAAGGGCAAGTAATGTGTGATACGACGCAAGCTCTTACATCATTTCTAAATTGATTTCAGGAAGAAATCACACTAAAGTAGGAAATTATACGGCAAATTTCGGAAACTACAAGGCTGTTTCGGAAGCAAACACCGCAGTTTGTTAGCAATTCGCACCTGTTTGATGCTTAAACCGACGCCGAATGAGATAAGACCGTTGACCGGTTATCGTTGGGCTCAGCTGCTAAGCGAGATGTGACACACATGTGAGCTAATCCAGCTGCTGGACCTGGACTCGGAACTAAAGCGATCGCTTTGAACTTCTCATTCCGATGTGATTTCTTATAAGAATAATCTAGAAGTAGCGCAATACGATCACTTTATCTGTCGTTCCTTATGCATTCAGCATAATTCTGTGCACAAATCATTTGCCAGTGAAGCCACGGTTAGGGAAAAAGATGAGAGAGAAACAGATGAGAAAAAAGAGACACCACAGAGTTCACCATGCACTTTGACTCTTCTATCCTCCACGACGTCGGCTAGCAACTAGGATCTACAGTTCGCCAGCAGGTGTAACACCAGCCGATGGTTCAAACCGAAGTAGAGGGTTAATTTTGGACCCTCCGAGTCTTTGACTACATGACCTAAGCCATAAGGCATGAGGACCGGGGCATCGGTGGCTGATGGCTCAGTTCATACGTCTTTCGGATAAGGCCAGAAATCCTGGGTATATGGCCGTCCGTGGTTGTTTTGAATCCGAATTCAGCCATCACCTCCAAACTAATCATCAAAAATCATTCAACCCGATGCAGAGAGCCGAGCATTCGCCTTCGTCCTGGAATTTTGGTGGAAACATTCACCACGAGAAGACAATGCGTAGAACTTTCTCAGCAGAGTTTGTTTGAGACTTACGGTCATTTGTGAGCACTTCTGGAGGCATCCAGGGTGAGTAGCAAACTCGGACCCTGAGACATCCATCTGGATCGCACTGAGGTATTTCAAGGCGTCTACCCTTTCCAAGGGTAAATAAAGCTCTTAATTGGAAAGGCTTCAAAAGAGATACTAAGTGGGGCTAACGAAGAGGGAATAACTGTCGTGAAGTGCACGGCAGTGTTAATTGGTGATCACTTGGTATTTTGGTCGCATGATAATGCGTTAAAAAGCGCACTAAGATCACAGTGCTTTGTTTGCGGTTCTACCATAACGACCAGCATAATCAGTTCATTTATAAAAATCCAGCTCATATCCAATTTGAGAAAATCGATTTTGATACATTGTTCCTTATGACTTGCAATTTCAAAATAACAACTCAGAGTAGGATCCGATGGAAGTACTCAAATAATATTGGTCACAGATGACAACCAATGGGAATTGCTACACCTGTCAATAACCTGCATTTGAAAACAATTACCGGCAACGATCTGGTGGATGATAAAGCGTCTGTCATCAAGAAAGTCAGGGCGTTCGAATCCGAGATCGACCGTCTATCTTGGCGATACCTGACCTAATGAGATTTCCCATTGGTTCTATTCCACCGTAAGATTCAGGGTCAGAGTTGCCGGCCTGCTCCCTTCTCCACATCTTGTGCCATTCGCCCTAGTGGCATTTGAGGCATGCCCCTTCCGTTATGTTCAGGCATGAAGTATGACATAGATAGAGAGGACTCACGGTTGTTAGGTTTACACCAAAATTATCGCTCCCCTGATCAAGTACATTAGGCCTGGCTAGATACATTTGAAAATTCTACTAATATCTTCATAGAAAAAGATGAGAATCACAATCACAGTCGCGTTCATTGGCGTAGAGGATGATCAAACGTAGTACAGAAGTGTTGTGAAGAACTTCAATTGGAATGATCCGAAAACGAACGAATAAGTTGAAATAATTGATAGTGATACACTCTGCGGACCACTTAATGGATAAAATAAACAACCGATTTTTTCGTTTCCAGAATTATGCCATGTCTGCTAGCAGAATGAAGGAAACAAATAATGCTTTTGGTTGCTCTGATCCTGCCTCACTATCTTGTTTTTGTGTCCGGGTACTTGTAAAGAATTATCATGATAACCAATGATTTTATAATCGATGAGAAAAAAGACAGGAAATACCAAACAACGTGAGAACCGAATGTAATCAACGTTCAGTGTGAAACCCTTGAGTCTGAAAAAAAAATCCAATGTGACACTAATCAATATTTGACGTAAACCTTTTAGTTTACCAACATTACGACGACAAACTCCGACCATGTTACAGTGAAACAGAATGCAACATTTTCACAGAACTTTTGTGTGATGGCGTTAGCGTGCTTCTTAGACAGTTTTATTTGACTAAGAGATTACTTGTTGTTTCAAACTCCGCTGACCTGTGGAACCGTGCGGTGTAATTGGTTCACCTAGAAAAACAGTTTGAACTTTTCTATTAGAAAACCGCACTTGAACACGAAGACATACGTCGGCGTGGTCGAGTGAACACGAGTTGTAGAAAAAATACGGAAAGTACGACGAAAGCATTGAATCCTTAATTCATCATCCGCAGTTTGTCCATCCAATACGTAACGCCTAACTTCTGAGTTGTTCACAAAAATCTCTCATCATATTCTACCAATAACACGAAGACAATGGTATTCAAACACCAAAAGTCTTCGCATATCTTCTGCTATCAACGGCGTGTTTCGGAGTGGTATACCAATACCGATCCTACTGCTGTTGTGTATACTCGAGCTTTGACCGACAACTGAATGTCACGCTGACACCATAGATGCCTTCCATTAGTGAATGCCAATCAGGCTTTCGGTACCTCAGGGCAGAACTGTCTGATACTGGGCGCGCCTCTGGATTGCGGATTGGGGAACGGCCACCATCCAGGTGGTCAGCTTTGAATAAGTAAGCCTTCAGCCTACCGAATAAGCGGCCGTGGTCAAGTGGCGGCAGTGTTGAGGTGATGGTGAGTTTTCGCCCGGCAAGCGATTTCCCAGAAAATACTACAAAGGCACCCCGGTGGTACCGTGATGTGATGAGTGTGGCCCGCCAACTAAATAAGACCATTGCCCCATGCCACATTCCGCTTACCTGGCAAAGAATTTCCAGGAGAGGCATATGAACCGATCACCTGGTCACCGGCTCGTCTGAAATGATTATGCTGCCTTGCAGGGCGCGCTTGGCTGCGCAAAAGGCTAGAAGTGCATCCTCGAATAAGAAGGCCTACTCTGGACTGGGCGACCGAGTAGTACAACATCCCACAACGCATTCAACTATGATTATGAGTGATCTTTGTGGGAGCGTTTTTCACTCTTTCAAGTATTCACGAAAGCGACCTTCCACCGTACACGACCTTTTGTGCACGTATTCATTCGCATTACTCCCTCTCTCACTCGAGTCTCTCACATTCTTCGGGTTCTGCTAGTGGCAATATCACTGGAATAAGCCCCGTCCTCGTTCTCTCGCGTTCTCCCTCAGATTGACGTTGGTGTTTAGTAAATCATTAACAGTCGATCCGGATAGGGGCTAGAACTTTCGAATCACGGACGCTCGTACACAACTTGCATCCATGTTGGGATGCGATGAATATGCACTATAAATGACTACAAAAATGGACGAAACACTTGTAAGGTCCTCCCATATTTTGCAGTGACCAGTCGAACATTGATGCCACACAGTGAATGTGAGTGAATTCAATGAGCCGATAACAAACCTCAAACAAATTTGGAACACAGGCCATGTTTCAATCAACGTTTTGTTCGGAAATGGAAATAAATTAATGACTTATTTCGAAATCAGTTAACTAGCGTACGTCCCGCACACACTAGTCGAGTGAAGGCGGCCAAGCGATCAACATCGTTAAGGTAGCGGATTTTAGTCCTTTCGTCATTAATCAGCCTCCCTACTAGGCAATATCCAGCTGGTCACCACCCCTTCTCGAAAACAGTTTTCTTATTACGAGCCCCATGCATGAGTGCAGAGGTATGTCCCAATTTCTGGAGCCCATTGCATCAAGGGGCACCGGCAACCAATGTCCTGAAGCTTGAATTGGCATAGAACCACAAGGGATACCAATAGGTTAGAAGACGCGGTAACCAGCCTTTGTACTACTACAAATAAGACTAAAACTGAAAGCGAGGTTGGAAGGACAATTATTCGATCTGCCTCCAGGACAAAGTTGAAAACTGTCTGGTTTTTTTGACTCATCAAAAGGCTAGTAGGAACGTTGCCTCAAATGCAACTAACAAACAGCCAATAGCGAGATCCAGAACTCCCATGTGAGCTAGGTACTACCAAAGTAGAGGGTTGCCTTTGGATAGCTCACTCCGACCCTTTGATCAAACGATCTAACAGCAGGATGACCTGAGGGTTACGGGAACCCACTGGGGACCGGTAACTGATGGTTCAGTTCACACGCTCTTCAGACGAGGCTAGACACCTCGGATGCGCAGTAAACTACTCCGCTAAAAAAAATCTGGTGAGAAGAGTGCCGTACATTTCGTATGCGAACCGTAGTTAGTTGGAGAGCAACCTTTAGCCAACTAACCTAGACTGATCACGACAGAGAAACACATTGGTCATCCAAAGATGATAGTATAGTTCTTTTTATCCGGTGCAGTGCGAAGGGATGTAAGTGGTGGGGACGCGAAAGCATCATACTTTCCAAAAAGATTATTTTTGACAAAAAAAGTCTCTGAGAATGCCTTGGGAAGTCTGCAGGGTATAGGTGTCTGGTCGGAAAATGAGAAAAAACTGTAACCTAGGTTATGCAGAACAACTTCGCTGCTGGGTCAAATACACGCAACATAAGCAACGTGCATCAATCACACTGACTCCCAATACTTGCACCTGCACCTGCATCTCTAAAGGGTAAAGTCCACTTACAAGACCGGATTCCAATGGTTACGAGATTGGTATTCAATAGGGATCAGTTAACAATTGTAGACCGGTTTCCGTTACCTCGACAACTGCATGACAAAAGGTAGTACCACAAGAGTACGGGTGAACATGCCCAAATCCAAGACTCTAGCAACAAACTCTAGACTGAAACGCTTAGGAGGACCATTTGATACTTTGTTGAAGTTGAATCTTCGTGTATACTGCATCGCAATATGTTCAGTTCTGTCGTATAGTTGCGAGATACAAAGTTTGCTCACTGAAGATTTTCGTCGCTTCGAGGTTCACCATCAACAATCTTCGCGAAGTTTCGTCAGCATCGGATGGAATGACCACAGGACCAATGTGAAGGACAGAAATCGAGTATTGGACATCCGTTCTAAGAATACTTTGTCACAACGCGTCAAGCTTGGTAGAATTAACTAGTTAGATCACGCGTTACATATGACAAACACGTCTACCGTGTCATGCTTTGTTATCCGTTTCTCCGTCGGAATAGGAGAACTGATGTGGAGACCAACAGACGACGCGACAATGTGGAATATGAAAACGTACAATGAATTTAGGTAAAGTAGATTTCTCACGTCTCTGTGGTTGGAGTCCAAAAGACCAGTCAATCAGCTGGTCGTAGACACTGAAGGATGTAGTAGCGAACTGTGAACGATGGCGATTGTCATGTCCCGTCGAATCAGAATGATTGACAAAGTGTGTGTTTATAAAGTTAGACTGTACATTTCGTGTGTTGGCTACCAAGACACTTTTTTCTTCGCACTTCTACAGGTCCAGTCTTTGTCCATTCTGCATATTCATTCTTTCTATAGCTACGTGTAACGAGGTGAGAAAAGCTTTTTCCTTAATATTCGATACCAGGCGATGATGATGATTTCTGTGGCCCGATTATACAGTTGATTTTGATCTTGTGATGCTGATTTGTTTACAACTGTTCTACAGAATACAATGTCTGTGTTTTTCGTCATTCTAGTACGTTTTAGTTTATGCGTATCGCTTTGCTCGTCTGCTATCTCGCGTACTGTCTTATCGGTATATATCAGTTCCGCGATATACATAACCCACTTCACGCATCTGACATATGGGTCATGTTTTTCTGTCTTACCAATCTACGACATCAGAACTACCTAGAGGGTGGATTTAGAGGTAGCATATCGAACGTTTTCGATACGGTCTCATGCTCGTCAGGGTCTAGAAAAGAATAGAGAGTAGTGACCACGGCTTTAAAACTAGGAACAGGATAAAACCCCATCAGATTTCGATTGGACCAGACGTGGTCGTAGGCCAGACGATGGCGAACTACCGCTTCCATTATGCGGGACGAGAACGAACTAAAATAAAGACAACCGGTCGAACACATTAGACTTAGTGAAACGGAGATTTGTTCAGTGTTAAAACAATAAATCGACCCCTTAACAACATCAAGCGTCGTTGCGCTTTTAACTCACTCGTTTGGTGCTCAAGTATCCTGATAGAGAAATTTTAATACGCCAATGTAATGTGATCATCAATACAAACCGATGTCCAACTACGAGTTCGAGCTCAATTTGAGTTGCTGATGCCGTAGGTAAAGTTTTCATACTGTTATGAAGATCGAAAAAGAACAACATATGAGTAATCGTCGAAAAAGCACGCACATTTATTCGCCAGCTTCGAATCGAGCCACTGCTGAAAATCATATACTTTCTAATTGGATTTATGGGCTTCAGTGGAATAAACCCATACACGAACGTGTGCATTCACAAATGAACGACAGATGAAAACATGCAGTAAAGAATTTGAGAAATTTACACCTGTTCTTATCCGTCTGACAGGCATACATACCAGTGTGGGACTGCGGTGACGTGACAGAATTACCGACGAAACGCGGAAAACTTACTTTAGGATCAATGTATGAATAGACTGTCGGTACCAACTTCATATAGTACGTGAACATCTGCGCAGCTATGTGGGAAAAAGGGCGAAATAGGTAATAGTGATAGACAGGACTAATGTTCCCATTAAAAACAAACCGAGAACCTTGTGAAAGAAGGCCATTATAAATATTGCATATATACAATTATATATATATATGCGCATATATTAGTTTATTTATATAGTTGCCGCCGACTACAATACATTTAAAATTTCCCCTTGTTAGTATTCTTAAGGGTCTAGCACTTACAAGGTATAATGAAGTATCTGCGAATATCATGGGACTAGCGAGTTCCCTATATTAAATCCGGTTGTAGAGTGTAATAGGGCAGTTAAACGTGGGTGAACTTGCCTACCAAGCTGAATACGTCTGAACATGAAAAGTGACATTTTGACTGAGTACGAAAATTTCAAATGTTTTTGGAAGGGTCTCAGGATTTATTCTAGTTTATATTCATGAATGATAAAATCACCTGTCCAATAGAAGCACTTATTTTATCGAACATTCCAACCTCGGATACGCCCGTGTTGATAAACTAAATTTAGTTATTCATTAATTGGGTTATTTAGCGTTAACTGAGGTTTAATCATCATGGTTAATCCCGAACAGGAAAATTTTCACTTGAGAAAGATCTTGATTTACGTCAAAGATGACCTTGCCTCAATGTCACTTGGGTGCGCTGCGTTAAACTCTTACGTCATGATCGTGACATTAAAGCAGTGAGTGACAAACAGTAAGATTTTTTGGCACCCTAATGTAGGAGATAAGGAACTAAGAGAACGAAAGGAAAAAAGCTT
>LUCM01000019.1:0-56441 GCA_008360955.1 Fasciolopsis buskii
TCGACTCTTCCACGAACAGCTTCCATATATACTCCTCATGCTACAAATTCGATTGTGGTCAGAAATATCAATCCTGTACAGCTCGTTGGATCTTAGATGCACGCACGCCGTGACGTGACATCAAGGTGTAATCTCGTTGTGACGCACTGGCCAGGGTTGTCAAATGAAGCTTCCTTCTAACGACCACCTGACCTAAAGGCAGCGACTATGAAGCCAGCCTCGGTCAGTCTAAAAGTGGTAGACCAGGCGACCATACACTCCCAATCGTTGACCTTGTAGGTGTCTTCGGCTTAAGGTGCTATCCAGTAGTTTGCTGGGTGACGTTTTAATTATGTAGTAAAAAACGCGAAAAGCTTGTAGCTGGGTAAGATGGAAAACCGGGCAAGTGAGAACGATATTTCTGTTAGCAAATTACTTGGAAGACTTAGTCGCGCCGGGTTCCAAAAATTACTGGCGGGGCACCAAAAACGCTATAGATACTCCACGGAAAAGACCTGAGCCAGATAATCAGACGAGCAATTGTGCATACGCGAGCGACGGGAGCATTCACCAATGACCAGCCGTTAGAGAAACTTGCTGGCTATCGACAAAGTCGAAAACTAGAAACCTCCGGGATTAGTGATGCTCACAGAACACTGGATTTGGAACCCAACCACATCCCACTTCGTTGCGGGGCATCCAGGACCAGTCTCAAAAATCCGCCACAATCCTAAAGATACCTAAAAATCCGTCGCATTCTTCGTGAAAGGTTCCGGACTCCACTGTCACTGACGCAGGAACCACTTATTGACACCTATTTGACAACTGTATAACTCGCCTTGAATAAGTGGTGGAGCTGGATAATTAATGGATTCCAACTAAATTCAGAGGATCCCTTGGTAGACTAACGCTCCTTTCTCCGATCGAGAGTTGCGAGATTTGCGGGTAGTGCTCTTCACAAGGAACAGTGCCTCTGATCGGCAAACCAGTGTGCAAGTTAAGTCGTTTGTGGATCGCAAAGGGTAAACTAAGCTTCGTCAGGGGCTAAGGGAATATTCCAACAACAACAACCATAGTGGAACGGGAACCTTTAAACATCTACGATTCATCCAAACTGATCTGGACAACAACGACAACCCAAAAAAGACCCATCACGCTGTATGAACCGCACCGCACTGCATTTAAGCATAGAATTGCGAAAATACCAATAAACCAACGCGATATATTCTGTACACACGATTTAGAACTGGATCATTTGTCCTTTCTTTTTCTTGTCACCACCAAGCTCAAAATGCTTGCACCGTTTGATTGGTATTTGTTTCTTGTACTTGCAGACGGAACATTCCATGCGCAAGACTATCTTCTTAGTAGTCTTAGCTTTCTTCCGCAGAATAGGCTTTGTCTGACCACCATAGCCTGGTTAGCGTGTAAGTAGAAGAAAACATAACTTACCAGACTGTTTACGGTCGTAACGGCGCTTCCCCTGCGCATAAAGACTGGCTTTGCCGGCTTTGTACTGTGTCACCTTATGCAACGTGTGTTTCTTGCACTTCGAGCTAGCGCAAAAGGTCCTGCGAGACTTCGGGATATTAACCATCCCGCACGGCAATTGAGTTTGAATGTGGCGCCGAATCCTGAGGTTCACTTCAGTTCCAGAAAGATCACAGGACTACAAGTCTGACCGTCCAGGTTCTTGCGCCAAGAACTCCAAGGTACAGATGACGTATAGCGGAACACGGATTTGTTCCTTTGGATTGCTTGTTTAACAGAGCGCCGACCCTCCAGCACAGTTGCCAATTGCGCATTACTCACGCTCCTGTCGAAACCTACTAAGCCTTCCACCACTTCCGATCGCCTCTTCGTTGTGCCTGTCGAGTTTCTGGGTTTTCAGTATTTCAGCCATGAAGAGCCGAGTTGGTTTTATGCATGAGTGGTTACAACAGTTAAGGGCAAGCAAAAGTAATACGAGATCCCTGCCCACACAACCAGTCATACAGATACTTTTACAACCAGAGGGTGGCGGTCCTCTTCCATTTTTAAGGTGAAAGTACGATTCTTGTAGGTGACTCCAACACATTCCTATTACCCGCAAGCGGTAAAAATATTGAGCCTATCTCCTCAGCACTGCATTTCACGTAGTTTTCTCCAAAAGCAAATTGCCGTAAGCTGCCTATGCTCACGTTGAGTTCACGGACTGATCCCACCTCTACCACTACCTCCGTAAGCTTTTACTGGCCGTTTACCACAATTGTGGCCAACCATTTGATTGTCAACCCTACAGTCACGTGCTCTTTCGCAATCGTTTTCCCGTTCGCTCTGTTTTTTCCCTTATCTGGAACAAGGTTTCATGGTGACCCCGTGTTTCGGCCAGGCCCTTAACGAACTTAAAGGCGTGCATGAAGTCAGCTGTTTCATCAATCCTTTCCGGGCAACCCGCACTGAATGCTTTTGGCTCATCCTCATACTCTGTGCGCCTCAAAGGTCCAAACCAATGTGCAAAACAGGCCGAACCTATTCTAACATTTTCATATTTCTTACCAAATTCGGTTTTCATGCCTTGACACAGTATTTCAAATGCGGGTAGACAGTACCTTGAACAGTGGTAGAGGTTTGGGCTTCCCCGATCCTACAGTCCCCCTAAGTTGGCATAAGGCACACCATGCCCTCTTGAACGCTTTCTGGCATTGCAAACTAGGTTCGAAGTCCGCACTCCCTACAATCCTTTCCTTGTTGTGCTTGTTTCATGCATGGTAGAATTATCTGAACTTCTGGACAGCCTCACAGTTTGCCGTCCATAGTACTTTGATGTTGTTGGCAGAAAACGGACACGGATTCTCAGGCCGATTGTTTATGTCGCTCACATACAACAGGAAGAGCAGCAACCCTAAGGCAGACCCCTGAGGCATTCCGCAGTCCAGCAATCCTCTGTCTGAAAGATTCACCCTGAAAGACCTACTCTAAGGCTTTGTGCGATCCATTTGTTCAACTCAGCATCCCCCCAACGCCTTCACCTTCTGGTCAAGGAACCTATGGCTTACGAAAACAAAGGCCTTTTGGAAGTCCAGATAGAAGGCTTCTATGCTTTCACCCCTGTACATCCTACCTGTTACCTTATCCAGAAATCTAATCGAGGTGGGTAGGCAAGGGTGCTTATGCTCAAAACCACGATTCTCCAACACGGTTAACATGTTGACCTCCAGGTGATTGACTAACCTGTCGCGAAGGCACCTTCCAAAATTTTTCCGCACGATGGATGTCAGACAGCGGTCTACAACTGCCAAATTTGTCTCTGTCCCCGCCTTTATGCACTGGCATAACTGTCGGCATCAACTGCCGCCGCCCGTCTTCTAGCAATGCACTGAAAAGCTGGCCGAAAGCTTTCACCATGACCTCCGCCAGCGGCTTTGCCATTGCTGGGTGGATCCCATCAGGCCCTGCCACTTTCGAAGCATCCATTTTTTCAGGCTGATTCACACTTTTTTTTCCGTGATCACCTCTCCCGTCATATCCGTCATAAGGGTGACGTGGCTTAGCATTTGTCCCTGGGCCCCTGATTCCCCCTTGTATAGGGCCTGGAAAGGTTCCAACAGACAGTCGGTTTTCTCCAGATTGCCACACCATCCTGGTTCTTCACTCCGCCCCGGCTTTTCGTACAGCTGCCTTAGATTGCACATGTTTGTATCGGGCTTTGTCATTGCATTTAGTGGCCTCAGCGATCCGCCTGTCGTGGGCAGCTCGGCACTGTCGCTGAATGTGTGACGTCTTCTTTTTCTCCACTGTGTACCTCAGGTGATCTCGGTAGCCAGGCGCGTCCCTACATTCCATGGAGGCCCTTTGTCTTCGCCTTCTAGTTCTCTCGATTCTACTCCTCCACTATGGTAGTAATAGTGCAACGAAGTCTGTTATTGCTAACAGGTTGCTATTAAATTACTCACCGACGACCACGTGTTTGCAACCTCTTTCTACTTTCCAATGAGTCTGAAGACCTAAGTGCAACAGTGCAAGTTAATCCATTCCGGAGAATTTCTACCACATTTGCGGGATCTACCAGTCCCTGCGGTCTTAGTCACATGCTGCTTACGGCATAGTAGCTCCTGCCTATCGATTCTTTCAAACGAAGCATCCTCATGTCTTTCGGTGATTTCTTCGTCATCACTCCAAGTTTTTAAGATGCTCGGCCAAGTCCCCATCGACTTGCCTGGGCAGTATGTTGATTCACCTCAGGTGCATGCACGAACTGCAGTAGTTAATTCCCGAAAGTGCCTTCCAAGGCTGTCTCTCAAACCCAGTCAACGTAAATGACAAATAATATTGTATATAATACGATTTGCCGGAAGCATGCACAAGGCAAAATCAAATTTGCACATGGGTGATACAGAGAAAACGTGAATAGTGGGAATCAGAAAGGAACTAGGGATGAGTACTATGTTGGATTACTCGGGAGTTGCAATCAGAATCTTGGGAGCAAGGCACAGTGCACAAGTACACGAGACAAATTTCAAAACTGGGAAAACTGCTTTGCAAAATTATACAGGGTTTTTTGGAACTGTTTGTGAGTGACACACTGGAAGTCATTTCCTGTTTAATTGCATGAAATGTGCGCGTCACCGGCGCAACACTTGAGGGGTGCTCAGTGGCGGATGTCAGGATATGACCGGAGGCCACAAACGTCAAGATCGTTACGTGATGGGCAGAAACGGCAATTTGGGGGGATGAAAATCATTAGGGCTATAGTAATTTGATGGGAAATTATCGAAACCAAGAGAAAATTTATGCATAGTGAATAAGGAAGCTGCATTTAACAGCAATAAAGGGCCGATAAAATGCTGAAGACGGCGGAGGAATACTACCAAGTCTGCCGAACTATCTGGAGAACAAGATTTTACCGAATGTTTCGCAGAGGAAATGGAAATCTCAGGACTGCCGATTCCATCCATATGCGGCTGGCGGCAAACTGGATTGAGAAAGTGAAATAGTTCCAGATTCCACAGTAGCGCGGTCCCCGGTCTTCGGTGCGCACCAAAAACTAAGATCCTGTAGCCGGCGGTTGCGACATCGTCTTCCAGATCCTGTAGGCTTTTGACACTCAGTTCATGGTCCTCCTGCACAACTTAGTTTTCAACCACTTGGATTAACGTCCCCTCTCCCACTTTTTCAGCTGCTCTATCCTTTCTAAAGGGTGAGTAATCCTGCGCCATTAGTTCAGTGTCCCCCTCCCACGGCTGCAACCAGACCTCACTTGCAACCAGCAAATGTACACCGTTTGTCATGAATTAAAACTTGGGCAACTTTTACCTGCATTTTCGGCGTTTCCGTAGGTCACTTCCATCACGCCTCGTCGCCGGCCTTTTGCCCTACGAATAGAATTGTGTTTCAAATGCTGGAGACTTGATCCCGAGGCCCTAGCCGGCTACAGCCAGGCCTCAGTGTAAACCACATCTGCATCCGGAGCCCTGAATTGTAGCTCCTGCAATTTATTAGCCACAATTTCAGTGTATGTGTCTGTCCCTCTTCTAACAGGTACAACTCACTGTAGGTATAGGCAAGAAAACCAAATCAGTGAAACAAGTCAGCGCGGTATCTCACAACTTTCATCTTATTTAGTGCGTACGTAGCAAAGTAAATAAAGACATATACTCGTGTCACATTCTTACTTACTCCCGAACTTATATACAATTAAACTCTTTTTTCTGCAAGCATTTGACAATTAGACCATTCCAAGCGCAAAGTTCGGCATCAACTAAGGCCTCATTCAACATAACATTCATTACTTCTCGTTCCTATATTTCCACGGATCATAACCCCAGCTGGAATACCTCCAGACTGCCATCTCTCCCTTTTTCGTTCCAGGTGTGCACGTTTGCACTCGTGCCTTGCAAGGGTCTACCACAAAGTGCTTGGCCCTATCCTCGCACCTCTGAATACACCGTGAATGCAAGCTAACTCAAGGCTCAGATCAACCATCCTAGGACGGGCAAATTCCAACTGCTCCACGGCCGCCATGACGTGGACATTGCTTATAATTCGCATGATTCACCAACGTAACCTGACGACCCTGTTGCACTTCTGTCCAGGTATCGGAGCCATATAATTTGATCAACAATGCTTGTGATTCTCTGAGCGGACAAGTCCTCCCAATTGCGCAGATTTACCGCAGGAGCTGCCCGCCCGCGACTAATATGCCCACCACGTTGACATCCAAGTGTCACGAAGGCAACTACACTTAGATCCCTGTTCCAGATGCCGCTACCATTATCTACCGCGAACATCACCCAAAATTTCCCCCCGGAAACCCCGGTTATCACTATACCAGTAATCACCATCATGTAAGCCCCTAAACGCAAACAAAGGAGCAAAGAAACCCTTTTTGTTTCACACTTGCTTACCTGCGTCAGATGTATTATTCAACGCATATCATATCAATCCTCACTTTCCTCAGTGCCGACGACGTTTCCATTCTCCATGTCTTCGAACAATTTTAGCCAAAATTCTTCAACAGTGTTCTTCGTCCTTCCAAATTTTCAAATTTTTTCTAATTATTTTCTTGAGTCCAGGATCATAGTAGAATGACCGCCGTTCTTTTTCATACCTATTTAATGCAGGTTTTCTAGCGGTCATGAATACTCTCCCCATCAGCTGTTTTTGTCCGTTTTTCACAGCTTCTTACCTTTCACTCGGGGTCTTTGGGGACTTTATTCATGATAGTTTAACATTCATGTCCGTTTCATAGACCCGGTAAACCTGAATACTGCAGACACCTCCACACCCGCCGCCACCTTCCAATTGTACTCTTCTCCTGCGATACGCACTATTGGTGCGTATAACTATCGTGTTTCTCTTAGCATGCTAGTTTTGCCATTTTGCACTTAAATATTTACTTGCTTGTTCAGTGTGACTTGCAATGCCCCTGTAACATTTGATAATGCACCCAAGTATTCGTGAAATATACCGATGTGCATAACTTCCCCTCATCAGCCTTTCGGCGCCTGAACATGCGGGGGTGTGGCATGCGCGGAATTCATTCTCAAAGCCCTCGTACCTTATTTCATGATATTCGGGAGCCCCAAACTTGCCCCCGCGCTCACAGCATCCTACATTTGTTCCTCCGGCTTATGGCAGTCACAGGCGTTGGCTCCATACTTATTGGCCTGAAGTGCGCCCGCTCATTACGTTCGGCTGCAGTCCTCATGCACGGAGTGAAATTCAGTTGCCCTCCCTCACCCAACTTATTGATTCGCAGTTTGAGCACTTGCAGGCACGGCGTATTGGATCCTGGTCATCCTTTTTGCAGCCCCAGATCTGATTTTGCTTATGGCAATATCACCCGGCTTTACTTTAAAATTATCACTTGCGATGGTGATTATTCTATCGGCTGACCCTTCAAAATTAACCCTTTGCCTTGGACTGGCGAACTCCAACATTGTTGGACGTGGGGCCTAGCATCCCTAGTCACTAACCCCCTGTCACCTTCTTAGGTGAAGTAACGCTTTGAAGGCTCCATGTTCCGGTTCGTCGACTTTTTGGAGTAGATTTGCTAGGTGGTACCCTACCGCCACTTCCTCATGCTTAACCTCCTTCAAAAAGGACTCCGGGATCCCGCGGACGACGACTTTATAATTAGTACCCAGCGCGTCGTCATTAGGTTTCTGCGTGCTATTTAGCTCCTGGCCTGTCTGACGCAGCGCTTGGTCTACATCCTTCAGTCTTGTCCTGATTTTCGAGTATCTCGTCTCCGGGTCGGTGGCTCTTTCCACTACATGGTTCCCATGTTCGTGCCCTGATCTCCCTTGCCACTGACCCCTTCTTCGGCTTTTGTTTCCCTATTGGCTTGCTTTATCCTTTGCTTTCCTTCCTCTGAGATAATGTTTCCATTTTACCGCCACCGGTGCGCACATTCTTCGTGTTTCTTATCGCTCCCGGCATCATTTTTTCGGCATAACCTCTGCTGATAGACTCCTCCCTTCTGCCCGTACCAACTCCCATTCTTTCTGTCGGAGTTAGTGATTATCCGTTCCTCCTGCGTCTTTGGTTAACCACTATGCTCAGTGTCCCCAACTGGACACTGTTCCCGCTAATCAGCTGCGGCAAGGTTTGCTGTTGGGTTATCTGAGTGCTTCCCAAAATGGCAATTCGTACGAATATCCTGCAAGCTGGTGTAGACCAGCAGGGCTTGTCGCGCTGACGGTACATCTAATTAGATTACATTCTCACGCTCCCACACGCAGGCGTTAACCATTTTTTACATCTATGACACTTGACCTGTTTTACGGCTCTGTCTTTGAAGCACTTGGGTTTTCTGTAATTCCCGTCCCATCTCGGGCTTCGCTCTGAATCTCCAGTAGCTCACAGAAGTCCTGAATCAAATAAAACTGGAAGCAAATATTGTCAGTCCTAAATATGTCCCTTCTATCTCCCATCCAGATGAAAGGTCGTTTGGGTGCAAAGAAATATTCAGCCAGTTGCCCTAATGCACTGTTTTCCCGATTTACTACGTGTGTCCCCATGTGCTGCCGTCTTCATCTTCCCGATCCGAGCCATCAATGCAATTCACTTCAGTTCATTTTCGTTCAGCTGTACAGGACAGTGGAGACCTTAACGTCACTGAGGCATCCAGATTTCCTTCAGTGGTACGCTTTGGATTTGACATGCACAAATGCCAGCTTTATCTTACAGTTCCTATTTGGTTCGCCGCAGAAATGCACTATCCACTAAGGTGAGAAAGGAATAGAGACCCTTTCTGACCACTGAGCCGACGGCATATCATTTGCGTTTGCATTCCACCATACTGAAACGAATTCTCACTACTTGACCTACCTCAAAAATCGACCTTTCTTGGCCCCTTGATTGTGAGATTAGACCGTATCTCATCTAATCTATTGATGTCCTAAAGACGTTGAAGCATTCAGCGCCCCATACTTCTGGTGATGCCTTGTTGCAAGCTCCTATCACTATTGGAAAACTTTTTGCGCGCACCTTTATCCTATACAGGGACTGCTACGGCTTTATGCCATTGGTTCGCGTTTTATCTTCGGTGGCGTGATCTCAAATGTCGTCAGGATCCGTGCCGTTGAAGTCTCTCACTACCTTGAACTTTTCTATTATATCGCCCCTCAGTCTGTTCTATTCCCTCCGTTACAGGTTTAGATCTTTCGGCCTTCTGGAGTACAGTCTGCCTCTAAGTCTAATACCCACTGCGGTGTCTAGTCGCCGAACACTGTGGATGCAATCCACATTCTACTTAAGAGATTTTGCCTGTGCTGACATGCATACTCCAAGCTTGACATGACTTTAGCCACGCACATTGGGTTGAATGTCTCCGGCTTTCTACAGGTTACCTGAACCTGTAGACCTCCCTGTTGCATTTTAAGCAGCAGCTTCGAGCCATTCAGCTCGCTTGCAGTCTGCGGCAATGGCTGTTCCAATCTTCTTTGCCCGTCGAACATCATCACTTGAAATCTTCTCGATTTTCCCCACCAAAGTCAGTCCTTCTGAGCCACTGTCAGTAAGTTACATTTGCTTTCTCTTAAAAGCATATAAAATTATTCAGCCCAAGGGAACAATTTATTTGATTCTCCTGTCAACCCCAAGTTCGCTCGTTGTCATGTACTTTACGTTATCCGTGGGGATGAAGCACAAAATTTCCCACTGCGCTGTGGGGCCTTTAATGTAGAGAGGTCAGCGAATCCACCCTAGAGGCACAAAATTTGGTGCCCGGATTTGTTGTGAGCTTTCGCTTCCTTATGTATCGTAGAAATGGTTATCCTTCAGAGATTCCTTATTTTATCACACGTCCCCGTTAATGCACCTTTGACCTCTCTCGTAGTGACGTACCCTCTTCACCAGTGGCTTCAGCAACTAACTCTCGAAATTCTCCCAATATGGGCTGATGAAAATGTCAGCGTAATTATTGATCCATGCCCTCATCACATCCTGTGATATTAAACACCAGCCTGTATACTTCTCGCTGTTCATGCCTTCCCATCCTCTTTACTGGCTTGGCAGGGCTAAATAGGTCGTTCTTGGTGGCTGTAACCTTCAACTACGCCCAAAACTGCTACCATAGTTCTATTCTAGTTACCACATTTTACGGAATAGATGCACTATGTTGCAGGCATTTTGCCGCTCTCCAATAATCACCATAACCCCAAGCTGGCACCCAAGCCAGACCGCTTCTCTCTTGCGTTTCAGATCTCGCATGCGCAGCAGACGCGCTACTAACGCTTTCGTCCTCCTAATGGCGTTTCTAAATCTGCTACCCTATCATTCCTGTTACCAACCTGTTAGCTAGAAGTGGCGCTGGAGTTCTGGCCCGTTCAACGGAAACTACGGGGATTATCACATTGCATATTTCAACTCGCATATTTGCGATCGAGCAATGCCGCGAGTGCCGCTGTCTCCGGAATGGCTTGCGCACCTCATATTCCCCACCCGTACTGCTGACTGAGATCAAAATATACGACAGCGTAATTGGCACCATAGAGGACATTCTTGGCCAGTTTATTTTTTGAGTGTTCATACACATAATTTTTCTTATCTGACGCGCCTCTCGGTGCAGCTTACCACCATCCATATGTAAATATAATCACTATCCTTGGATTTCTTTATCCGAAGCTTCATGAATTTCTTCCAGATAGTTTGGGACAATCTTCCTCCGTTCTCAGCATTCTTTTTGGCTATTTGTTGTCAACTACGCATCTCATCCAGTTTGCCTGACATTCCGCCTGGTTTTCCTCACTTTCATCCAATTACCGCATTACCACCGCTTGTCGTCTCTTCAGCTTAACATTCCCGTCTATTACATAACGCTCCCGACGTTTGATGCGTCTAGCCATATATCGATATCCACCGTTGGCCTCCGTCCATGTTGTGCGCTAGCGATGAGCACATCTAGTGCACCTAAACACGAAATGACTCGCAATCCGCTGCTTGCAAACAGTCCCAGAAAACTCTTTTCCGGTATGCAAAATTAAGTTTTCTATTATTTTGCTTTTCGCTGGCATACTTGTGCTTTCCCCATTACTTTGCATGATCTCATTTCACCTTCCCGTGAGCTTCTGCAATAACTTAATATTGCTCCCGCCGGCTCATCTCATTAGATTTCTATCATCTGCACTTCCTGTGCATCATCCTTGTAAAAATTCGATCTTGCCTTGCGCATGCTTCTCAAAAGTCGAAAAATATACATTATTATTATTATTAAAATTATGCCGATCCTCTGATTCCATATGGATGGATGTTTTGCTTCAACAGTCTCTGGTATCCTGAAAAAGACGCCTTGATGAAATCCAAGTAGCTCACCTCTACAACGTTCAACTGATCTGGACTCACCGTAACCCCATATGAGAACCCTGGAAGGTTTGTACCAAACTAACTTACCTCGGTGAATCAGTGCTGCGCTCCATTAAAAGTGATCATTTCACCAGGCACATATTCGAACGTTCTCTCAACAATGTCACCATACACTTGGATAGGATAAACGTGGGGTTCAGTAGCCCATGGTTTTACACCTGTTTGCGCTGACCTTTCTCGCAGATTGTTGCCTCAGCCGCTATCTTCCGGTCCGTTGATGGTTCCAGTTTTATTTAACCTCAGTTCTGTGTATATGACCAAATCACTTCCCCAGATCCTGGTATCCATAACATCCCCACGGACAAATCGGCCGATACTCGCAAAGATTCATTGTCAGATATTCTAGCACGTGGTTTTCAGTCTGCTAGTTAATAGTTTCCCAAGCCTTGTCGGCCTCTGAATCTCGGTTCCTTCAATTTGCTCGCTTTAATGTGGGATGGCCAACAGGCATGTTTGACCCTGACAGTGGACTCACTTCGATTGATGTCCACTGCGTGAGTGAAACACGAATTCAGGATTCAAGTAGAGTAAGGTAATCCAGCTACCTGCGCCTAATGTTTCGTCAAGATATTTCGTGCACACTTTATTTATTGTCATCTAGGCGCACCTCACAACAGCGAGTAGGGGCGACATGCAAAAGACGGGTTTGATGGCACACGGAGTGACTGCGCTGTTAAATTTTAGTGTTGGTAGGTGATTTTAATGCAAATTTTTGAAAACTGAGTGCATTCATGGTGGTTGCTACGCCTGAGCAGGAAGTGTGAGTCAGATGAACCCTATTGCTGTAAGCTACCATCGGTGCAGTTCTGTCCAGAACTGTTGATTTTACTGGGCTACGTACGTGGAATCCGACCACGCACTAGTTTTAATGCGACTTTTGTTGTACATCATCGTCCATGGATGCATGCCGCAAAGCCAGCTGACCATGAAACCCTCTTCTGGTTTGGGTGTTTGCATTAACTATGAACAGAAGCTATCAGACGAATAAACTACTTCAACGAGCATTTAAATGGATGGGCAACGAGATAGGGTGAAACAGACGGCGCATTTGACAAGCGGATGCACCTGCGGTCATTGATCTGGCGTCCAGTAAAGTCACTGGGCCTAGTAGATCAAACACACCAGTTCCGTAACCGCGAGGAGGTGAATAAGATGCGTCAACGGGTGCAGCCTCAATTCACGATAAACCTTAAGAAGGACTGTAAAAGTTGTTGGGATGGGGTAGATGAAGAGGTGGAATTAGAAGCTGGTTCGGGTAACAACCAAGGACTTTTTAAGCTCATGAACGATTAGAGTTGGTGGCGAACTTCAGTCAATGAAACCATGTAGGATGGAATTTGTGAGCCTATTCATAGCAAAGATCAAAGGCTCAACCGCAGAACCGGTCAGTTTAAGGATCAATTTAGGTAGTCGAATGCTAACTTATTTGAGCCGACGTCTATGGCTATGAATCACCGAGAGGTGCGTCATGACCTTGGAATGTAAGTGGAACCAGAGTCGAACATTCGACTTCTGAAGAGGGGAAAAGCAGCCGGTCCCGACGAACTCTCCCCAGTTCCTTTCAAATTGGGTGGACAAGCTCTGACGAAATTCCTTACATTTTGCTTCATTATGTTTGGAACGATTAACGTATTCCGTTATCGTGGGGGTATTCAGTGATTCTACCCGTCTTCAAGAAGGGCACACGGAGTGACTGCAGCGATCATCGTAGGATTTGTTTAATTCCGGTAGTTACTGAAGTGTTATCTTGGATAATGCTGTGCCGTTTGACACCGATCCGCGAGAGTAACATCCGCGAGCAGCGGGTCGGGGTTGCATCCACCGGATATTCACTATTTGCCAAATACTCGAAAAGCCCCATACGCATCGCGCCCTATGATCGTAGCCTTTCATGAGCTCAAGGGCCCTTTCGACTCCGCGGATCGACCAGCACGAAATACTGCTCTGCACCAGAAGGGGATATGCCAGCGAATTTTGTGATCTTATTGCGCGAATTTCGCTCAGAGACTTATGGTCGTGTGTGGTTATGCGGCGAACCACCAAATTCTTTCGCAACTGCTAGTTGCGTTACACAAGGGTGTCTCATCTCTCTGTTCTTGTTCAACCTCGTCATGGACGAGGTGATGGGAGATGCTTTAGGAGGTTTCCGGGATAAAAGATTCGAACAGAGAAGTGATGAAATCTGTGATCTGGATTACGCAGGCGACACTGTATCTGCTTGAACCAACGAATATGCACAACGGGTGCCAGATAGACTTTCGAGTTCGGTTGCTTGGTTTGACATGTGCTTTGCATCTTGAAAGTGCAAAGTGCTGTTGCAGGACTGGACGATAGTAGTATCGAAATTGATCCTGGGTGGAGAGGCGTTAACGACTATGTGCCGTTTCGCCCACCTTGGTAACCGTATGTCGAAACACGGTAGCTTGGCATTAGACATAAACACGCGTGCATCGAACGATCGAGCAACGCAGAGTAGAGTGAAGCATTTGTTGCATCGACCTGATTTTTCACTGGAGTTGAGATATCATGTTTACTGTGCCGCCGTGCGCATAATTCTGTTGTACGATTGCGAGACGTGAATTACGCGTGCGGACGTTCTTCGGTTGGAGGTTTTCCACCACCGATGTCTACGTAGTACATCTGGGATCGGACGGTGTGGCCGGGTGAGCAATTAGGAGGTTAGGATTCCACTATGGGTCG
The DNA here is from genome assembly GCA_008360955.1 of Fasciolopsis buskii. Lineage (NCBI taxonomy): Eukaryota > Metazoa > Platyhelminthes > Trematoda > Plagiorchiida > Fasciolidae > Fasciolopsis > Fasciolopsis buskii. The sequence continues at coordinate 14,029 of LUCM01000019.1, forward strand.
CCAGTCCTGAGAATACGTTGTTTGAGCTCATAAACTAGTAAAGTGCTCTGTTAGGTCACTTGCTGCGTTTGGCGAACAGTCGTCTACCATACCCTGCTTATTTTGCACTCGTCTCACCGAGTGGCTGAAGCCATATGGAGGTCAACAGATATGACAACGTGGAATGAAAACATGCACAGCGCATTTGCGTAAAGTATTTGTCTCACACCTTCGTCTTCGCGGTTAGAGTCCAAAAGAATTGCCAACTAGCTGCTAGAGAAACTGAAGGATATGGCAGTAAACACTGAACATTGGCGATCGTGTTGGCATTTTGTGTTGAATCAGAACGATTGGATTTGGGGGTTCGGTCATTTTTGCTGTATCCCTTGTTTTGGCCACTGAAACATTCTGATCTCCTCCCTCTGCACCTTTGTAGAGCTACTGGTTTTCTGCGTTGAATATTCGCTCTTCCTCTGGGAACTTGTAGCCGTAGCTGTAAGGCAGCGTCAGCATAGCTTGCCTTGCTTTTCAATGCTGAGTCAACTTGAATATTAGCCTCCCTTTTCTCACGGGTGCTTGGAGGTGACTACAAATTGGTCCGCCCTTTTGGACTTTTAGCGATCCTAAGTGAATTCCATCCTTTCCAAGGAATTCGTTATCCGAAAATTTCTTCGTCATTTGCAACCGATCTTGCGCGGCTGCTTAAGTGGAACCACGGTCCACATATCTGGCGAATCCCCTGGAATTGAGGTCCAAATGTTTGCGATCCTGGTAACAAAGTACTGATATTTTGCTAACAATCCAGATAGAACTTTAGCACGCTTCCTAGGCACCGTACGCGGTGGTCAACTTCTTCCCAAAAAGGCTAACTGGGCTGGGGCCTGAAAACTTAGTTGCAACCCTAAAGGTCTAAAGCAGGTCCACGCGATGACGACCCTCTAAATTTAGATCTGAGTTGCGAACTTGCTTATCGCATGGCTTTCCTCCTAGCCTTCCAGCGACTTGCATGGCTAATAGCTGCGTCTTTTCAAAACAATCCATATCCGCTTAAACTTATCAATGACGTCCATACTGAACAGTCCCCGGTCATGTCATAATGCAAGGCTCTCGGTGCTTTAGTATAGTAATTGGCCTTTGGATTCCTGCACTGAGATATTACGCTGGCTAGCCGATCTCTTTCCGTGGGCCATACCACCTTGACATCGTCGGAGGGAAAAAGCTGGGTGATCTCAGGGCCCACATCAGGCCATTTATGATAAACAGAAGCAAGAGTGGCCCTACCACCAACCATTGGGGAAAATAACGACAATAATATTGTGTACTTCTCGTTTTGCGGGAGGCATGCGCAAGGCAAGATCACGTTTTCACCTGGATGGTGCAGAGGAGACGCGGAAAATGAAATCAGAATACACGGAGCGATATATGCTACTTTGAATTACTCGGTGGGTGCGATCAGAATCTGCAAAGCAATAAGCGGTGCACAAGTGTGCGAGACAAAATTCGAAACTGCACCAACTGTTTTGCAAGATTGTGCAGCAATTTTCGGAATTGTTGAAGAGCGGCGCACTGAAAGTCATTTCGTGTTTAAGTGCATGAAATGTGCTTGTTGCTTGTGTAACACTTGAGGGAAGCTCGATGGCGGGTGTCGAGATATGGCTGGAGGTCACAAACGTCAGGATCGTTGCGCAATGGACAGAAAAATCGAGCTGAGAAGGGGAAAATCAATGGGGATATAAAAATTGGATGGCAATTAGTCAAAACCAAGAGGAAGTCATGCAGAGTGAATAGAAGAAAAGCATTTGATAACAATAAAGCGCAAATAAAATGCTGAAGAAGGCGGGGGAATAACATCAGTTCTGAAGAACTATATGGAGAATGAGATTTTATGAAACGTTTTGGCGAAAGAATATGGAACTCTCAGCGCTGGTGATTGCATTACTATGCGGCTGGTGGAAAACCGGGCTGATATGTGCAACGGAGAAGGGAAAGTTTGTATAAGAAGTAAAACGTTTTTAAATACACCAATCATAGATATCGTCTAAACTGTCATTTTTGGTGTCGCAGTTTTTTTCGTACGTGTAGGGTGCACAAGGCATTCCAGTGGTAACAGCGACTGTGTTCTTTACCATTTATGAAAATCGCCCTAAATTGGAGTATCCAAGGGGATCAGCTACGCAGTTTGGGTCGAACGGACCGGAAATGGAGCGAGTGATCTGACTAGCAGCGTTCTAGTGGGAGCGAGAAGCTAGTAGATTTAGCGTTGCCCTTAAGGGGACGGACCTGGCAACAGCGCGTGTAGCCTGGGCGCGGAGTCTGAAACATAAGGGAGAGACGCAGTCTGACGTCGGTACCAGCTTGGTATTATGGTGATTAATGAACGGTCGAGAAATAAAGACATCATCCGACCTACGATTGGTCAATAATAAAGAATTTATGTGGTGAGGTGACCAGGGTAGTACTGGGATTAGGTTGCCATTATATTGCAAAGTGATTCAGCTGCAGGCAGCCAGTAACTACTAAGGAGTACTAATGTAGATTTTGTTTCACAGATAAGGATAGAATAAAACGTTAGAACACGGCATAGCTTAGTCTATTTCTGTTGATTTATTTAATAATACTAATGTTGTATTCCTGGAAAGCGCTGGGCATTTAGAAAGTAAAAATTGGAAAAACTGCAGCCTGAAAAGTATTTTAACTGGAGGGTTATGGTGAGTGGCAAAAAAGTGTAATTAGATACATAAAAGGGCCGAGAAGCATGGGAGTGAATGAAGAAGCAGGGGAGACATCCATAGTATTTGCATGACTACCAGTTGGTAGGCTTTGGGCGTAGTGGGGGGCAAGAGTAGATGCTCCCCTAAAATGCTTACGACTATTCCATTTATCCAGCGGTCAGCAAGGGTTAATCTTCGGTGTTATCTATATTACGCTAGTATACTAGGTTCTGCTGCGCCCTCAGATGGAGTGCTATGGAAAGCGGGGGCTAATTGGAAATATGGTAATAAGATGTGCGTCTAGAAATCGATGGCTGACTCAAAGACACGTCTTTCTGCGATAGGAGTGTTGGTCACTTGAAGGAACTGGATGACACTAGAGTAAGCGTTTGGGGCAGCTTTAAAACTGGATTGGTTCTGTATGCACCAAATGCTGAGGGAAATTTTATGCCAAAGCTTGGCATAAACAACAAGAAAGAAATGCTTTGCTGAGGACCCGTCTTCTATCCTGAAGGAAAGTCTCCCCCCGACAGGAAATTTGCCAACCTATTGGTTTACCTGCCCACGGATTCCACAAGATTATAGCTTCATTAGGAGTAGAGAGTGACCCATTGAAACAAACACCTTGCGGGAGCCTGCTAACCATGAATAAATGTTCCAGTGACTTCATCCAAGGGGCACAACAGATTGATGACTACAGACCTATCCCTCATTAGGCCATACTAAGCTTGGCATAAAATTGAGTGTTCAAATAGTTGTTCTGAGTTATGCACCGAACGAATCTTTTCGTCTCCTTGCACAGCATGTAAACTTATTTCAGTTCGGCTTGAACAAGATGGAAGTGTCTGCAATGGTTAACCGAGCGACAATAACGGTGAGTTGACGATGAGTGACCTAGGCTTGCAGCCCTGCGCGGTACTTGAATGTCTTTGGTCTCTAGAGGGTGAAAGGCTTGAGGCCGTATTATGCCCAAAAAAAATCCAAAATTACAAATTACTGAGATATACAAGGCTAGAAGGAGGAGGCGTGATACAAATCCATTCATATTTCTAAGCCTAGGTCAATACTGTGCTCGAGCAATGATGAAAGGGCTGTTCGTAAATATCATGATCACAGTTCAAAGTACACGCTCAAAAAGACAGACAACTTAACATCATTTGGCATGTGAACGTTCCCACAATCATTTGATTGTAAAACGTACTTCTGAAAGACTACCCACGGTGGTCGAAACTTTGGCGCATTACATCTGCCAACAGCGCTGCGTTATTAACTTCATATCATTCACAATTAAAGGCTGCTCGTAAGCTTATACTGAAGCGCGCTGAAACAGCACCCTGGGAAATGTGTTCCCCAGCGGCACTAATTGGTTTGTGGAAAACGGCTTTTAGTTCTGGCCAACAGAAACCTATCTGTAAATTCATGCTGTCTGCTTGTACCACGAATAGGAGCAAACTCAAACAGATCCTTAGCCTCTTTGCCCCTCCTGGTCGTTATAATTTTAACGTTATATTGGACAACCTCTGTTTCATCTCCGGTCCATCAAGCCTTAACCCAGTTGTTGGAGTTTTTGTAAAAAATCTTCTCCCTGCCAAGGAAAGATTCCCGTTGGCAGTTATTTGGCTTCCTGTAAACAATCCATATCCCTGCTGGAGTATGAGACCCAAGGTGGAGAGGTTGCACCGCCATCCCACGCAGTAAGAGAAACACCCACCTATGAGTGCACAAAACTGCCGCGCGAAATCGTGTTCATACAACTCTGGACTTGTTTGCCACCACCTGTGGATACCTAAACGGCTGAAAATCGTGGGCAACGATAACCCCTAAATCCTTGAATTCTGATGCTCATTGCAGCGGCCTATTGTTGTCTTGGTCTGCGTTTGCTGTCAGCAGCTGATGTTTTCCAAGATATAGGGGTAAATCCCAGGCGGCAATCTTTTGACTGCTTCTATACCCCGGGATATAGCTTCTCCAACTAACTTGACATCATCTACAAAGATGAAGCGTTGATTAAACAGTTCTTGATCAAGTTAGCTCATGAATGAAAGAAACGAAGAGAATCGAAGGTTGGAGCCTTGAGTTACTCCGCCTGCAACATCTGATCCGAATTTGGAGTCACCCATCCAAACGTTTTAGCTGTGGGTGGCGATAGACTGGTTCAACCACTACCAAGCTAATCCAGTTGGTTGGCAGCTTGTGGTCGAATGAGAGAGGACTTACAGGTCTGAAGAGTTAACTGATACCTAGGTAGAAGACCGCAACCAGCTCGCCTTCATCCATGCAGTGGGCTGTTCCATCCAGAAAATCAGAGGAATACGTGAAGGAAATCCCTCCCTGATGAAGCCGTGTTGCATTAAAGAGAAGAGCCTGGTTTACAAGATTTTAACATGACCAGTCCTTACTTATTAGTTCCGAGCACTTAGAAGAAACTGACCTTGAAATTACCGGCCTACGGTTTCCAGCTCCATCACTTGGGACTGCCTTGCGCATTGCATTTGTTTTAAAGCCCGCCAGAATTTCCTCCAGCCAAACAGACTTTCCATGGAGCTCCGTTATAGGTTTGTGTAGGACATCCGCTATAGGATGAATACTTGTTGGCTTTATGCTCCCTGGCCCCAACGATCTGTTCTTGCACAGTGATCTCAAAAGGGTGCAGCACTTCGATTTTACTTATGTTCAATTTATATAGTATTGGGTACCATTATAGTACACTGGAAAATCCCAGAAATCTCGGGTTACTACTGATGGTGCAAGCTGTTCAAGAATGAGACGAGAGTGCCGGTTTCGTCGTTTTCCTTGAGAGAGAATGTACCATACACTTTGTTTAAGTTTCCCACGCATTCACCCGTGGCTTTCTCAGGCTGTATAAACACATCGAACATTTTGGGATCAGAACCCCGAGCTAATTTGTTTTCATGCTCATATGTGTTACATTATTGCAGCGCCTGAACTTTATTTCTGATCCTGGCTCGTGCGGACAAGGCGCCATGAGACGAAACCATTGCAGCAAACGCATAGCCGTCTTTGGTATTTAATGGTTTTTCTATTTTAGGCATTTATTCCCCCGCTACTCTAAGGCAGAAAAGCTCACATTTATCTGCAGTGATTCATCTCGTATTACAGCCAATGTAGGTTCGGCTGACGGACCTAGACTCTCTGGAGTTCAGCATCTTGTTGGCACATTTTTCGATGTTCGTTTGTCGGTTCCAGCGAAGTTTCTGACAAGTTAACCACTTACTTCGGCGCATCCTGCGTTTTATATCACTTACAGTGATATCACCTTTGCCTTGGGGTCTTTGAGTACTGCGCATCAAATATCACTACTCTCTAGCGAGCATTATTTGTGCAGTCGACGGTTACTGCCTGTTCAACGTGCTGAGTTAGGCCACGGAAATGAAGCCATTCCCAAGGGCTCTTCATTAACCATATTTTTAGGTATCTTTTAGTCAATCTATTTTATCTCAAGTAGTCAAAGTCTCCAAATATTGCCCATGAAGTCCTGTAGCGTTGTCATCAGCAAAGTTTCTCCGACTTAACCTTTTGGGGACCCTGTGAGTTCAACCATTCCCAGAACCATCCTGTCTAGAAGGACGCAAAATCAGATAAGTAGAACGTTTGGGGCAGCTAGAGTAAGTAAAGCTTCCCATTGCGCATAATACGAGCGCAAGAGTGGCATAACCCTCCAAGTTTTGGGCTATTGACCCTAACCTGCTCAGAATGAGAAATATCCTCCGGAGAAAGGGCAGCGTGACATTCTTTTAACCACGTCTCGGAGACAGCTGCAACTGTTGGGCCATGGGTCATTGTCATTAATTCACCCCACCCACTTCCCTAACTGCAGACGTCAGTATGCAATAATTTGCTAACTTCTGCCTGCAGCCTGACGCCTTTTAGGATTTCACCACTTGTATTTTTTCACATTTTTCAACCTCTCAGAAGTCACCTGCGGGTTGTCGAGCATCACCGAAAAAACCGCTATCATTCGGTAATTTGCTGGCAGTGTGCGACTTTAGGACATAGCACATTTCCTTAGCGAGGTCCCGGTTCTCGAAGTGAGAAACTAGCTTTATAGTTTTTTTTGGAGGATGGAGTTGATAATGTCCGCAAAAGCAGGTTCACCTATTTCCAATTCCGTTCACTCCCTTACATGTTGCCACGTGAACGGCACGAGGTGAGTGCATCGGGCTTTTCCTCGGTTTTCGTTACCGACCTTTTGAATATTGCTTATTTCCGTCATTATTTGCCACGCCTGTAATGGGACTGGCTACCTTACGCGTCCACCTGGCCTTGCCGATGTCCTTCGGTCATGTCTAGATAAAATGGCTCGGTTTAACCAAGCCGCTGCCCCCATCGGCGTCCAAATACTAATGGTTCATTCACTTGCTTGTATAAGTACAATACCAGGGTTTGCTATCCCGCTCTGCTGCAGAAGTTTCTACTTTAAACGTCGTCCTGCTGGCATTGAGCGGGTTGTTCGGAGTTAAGGTCAGCTCAGTTCGACTGAGACCAGGGGAGACTGACCCATAATGCCAAACGAATGCCGGGAATCATTCCTACGGTATTCACGGCTGTCATTTTCTCCCCATCCTCGGTAACGCGGCCTACACTCTGTTCAAATTACGGGCGGAATATACCAACTTCAACTACAAGGCGAGAGAAGATTACTACCTAGGCATTTCATGATAAACGAGCTGACAGCACAAAACATTGCGAAAATTAGATATACCAACTGAACTCTTGCGTTATTCTGTCCGAAACCCGAATACATATATCAGTGAAAACCTGTTCTATTTTTTCGTCCAACCGGGTCTTGAAATGTTTTATTGCTTGCGCTCTTGCTTAGAATGTTGAAGATAGTAGCTAGCCATATAGTGAAGAGGTTGGCCTACAATTTCAACCTTCGTCGCTCCCTTCATAGCTGTTCAGGTCGCTCCAAGTCCTCAGCTCTGAAATAAAGTGCTATTTGCCGAAGCTGCTCTGTCTGGCTGTAGGCATTCCCTATAGAAATCTTGCGAGTTAAAAGCATTTCGTGGCTTCCCGCGGTAGTTTCTGAAAATTATATCAAAATCCTCCGTAGAATTTGCACCCTAATTAAGTGCTGGAACCAGAGTATAATGTTCTGAAGATGTTATACCCACAAGAAAGAATACACACCTGCATTAACCGTATTGTCCAAAAACCCGAAGAGACGGTTAATAAAAAACTACACATCCATATTTTCGTAGGAAGGAGGTTGCTTGAAATGGAGCGGCAACCTCACAGGCCAGGAAAACGGTAGGCAAATTAAGAGATGAGATTTCTGGTCTGAAGCTGGTCAGCGTAATAGGAAGGTGCAAAAACTAGTTATCCCATCGAAACGCTCCCCAAAAGTGATTTTCTCAAGGATGTTTTTATGCAGTCATTGAAACATCCCAGACTCTTGCACCTCACTGGAAGTCAGCACACCTGAATAGTTTCCGAGAAATTCTACAACGTTAATGGTAAAATAATAAAACGTGGAACAGCAAATTGCCACGAAAGCAATCTCAATACCGTCAAAACCAGTGCAAATCCTTAAGGGGCTTAGTGGGACTTAACCGATTGACCGACCTGCCAGCGATGGCATGTAAAACCATGGGTGACCAGCAAAAACTCCGCAAGTGTCAATAACCAAAATTCTTTGCGCGTTCTCTGGTGCACATGCGCTGCCTGAGAAGGTAAACATGCTGCCACCACCAGTGTGAGCCTGTTTTGGCATATTCCCTCTTTGCTATAGGCCCACCGAATGAGTCGCTCAAACACCCAGCGAGAGAACCACTGCAGGCTCTGAAACCTTTATCTCTGCAGCTCTTATATGGAAAGTTGACCGCAGCGCCACGTTCGTAAAAGCCCCAAACATACCTAGTGTTTCTGTTGGCCCAGTCTTTTTAGAAAATCGTGCAGGCCGGTCGACCGCAGGGACCCCGCCACCCAGAATAATGGGTTTTCCTACTTAGCATTGGCAATTATAACAGAACATAGTTCTAGCTTCCCCAGTATTGCGACACCGCAGGATCGCTGACCCCTCATTCTCCCAGTGTTATTCCCATATATTCTGAAAATGGATGTGCCCTGCGGTCCTGCAGCAACTCTTGGGTACTTGTCTTCTTAATGCAGCTGTTCAAGTTGCCTTGTAAAATTGTCGAAAATAACAGAGCAAGATCGGGCGATGAGCCTCAGCTAATAGATTTCAAATAAACCTGGATTTTTGCTGGTAATCGTTACTCATAATTAGCCACCCTTGGACTAATTAAAAGCGGCGTACATCTGGGGTACTGGATAAAGCTTGCATGGATAACAGATCAGTTGGTTCTAAGGCATTGCAAATTTCATGAGGGCAAACGGTTTAAAAATGTAAAGGTATTGAAAAGTTTGCAGAGATGAGGCGCGACTGTCTGACATAAAGCAAAAATGGCTTTCACAAGACGCGTTGGTATGTGTACTAATGAAGGGCGTGGCAGGTGAACAACAAAACTGGCGGGCAAAGCAATTGTTGAGATACGACAGAAGAATCGAGGATCAAATTAGTATACGTTAGAGCTGCAAAACCAAGAAGAAAATTTAATAAACTCCACCGAAAAACTCCTTGAATGATAGAAGAGGACAATCGATGCCCAAGCCTAAGTTGAGGATGAGCAAGGAAGTCAGTCATTGCACCTCGTATCCTGTCGCCGAGAAAGCAAGCCAAAATCATTCGGAAATGCGAAAGGGGCTAGAAACATAGTGAACGTTCATGACAAGGAACTGCGTGAGGACACCTAGTGGAGGAATGTCACACAGCAATGGTGAAGGAAAAGAAGAATATCATGAAGTGCTTTGAATAATACACTCGACGCTGGTTAGCTAGAGTAAGACGAGGATGGGTTTATCTGCTTCTTTTTTACTTTCAATTTTGATGGTGACGGAGGCTACTGGCATAAAAAATAGCCATGGGTGCCGAGACAAAAATTGTTGGGAGTGTTTGGAGATAGAGAATGGTGACGCTATTTGAAAGAGAAGAATTTGTATGTGAGTGCCTTCTCGGCGATGTGCTGAAAATGTTGTGGGCGTGATAGCTACGGTCGGTCAGTTCCAACTTCAAAGCTGTGAGTCAGGTGGATCTGTCCACTCAGGACGTTTGCGTTGGGGGCCTCATTATACAGTCCTGATTTGTAAACTGGACTAGTGGCCCGAGTGCCAGTTTTCATCGCGAGTCATGCCAATTGACAGCCGTTTCCCTCTGGAATGGCTTGAGAACCAAATTGTATTTGTCTGTCCTGAGGTGGTGCCTTTAAGCCTTGAGGTAGTTTTTCGCATAGTATGTGGAAACGTACGAGGATGGGGCCCGAATCCGAATGGGCTCCTGGTCGGCCACGAGCGACAACGCTCATTTCTGTAATTAGAAAACAGGCAAAAGGTGGCCGCTAGGATCCATTTTAGCTGGGGGCTATTGTAAGCGCAGCAATAACGGGGAGAAGTAATACACGGCGTTTAGATTGAGGCATTTAGCGAAGCCATCTATGATCCTTGTCATTGGCGTCCAGACAGGATGTTTGGTGTGACATTAAAAGGTCATCTGTAAGTCAGTAAGTCAGGATGAGATGTGAGTTCCCCTGCGTGCATATGCACAGCCCATATGCGTATTAAGCAGGCGTGTTGCAAGGAACTAGTCAATTATTATGCATTTGGCCATACGTATTTATGGAGACCACTAGAAAGGCAAAACCAGACCATGAAGAGCAGAATGAGAGGAGAATTCGAACGCTTTATTCACCCTTTCGTGACTTGCCGATTAACAAGATATTCTTGGGTGCTAACCGATAAGGTGACCACGACTAAAAGCTCAACAAATCACAGGGCACAAGAAGAGGTATTCCTTAGTTTAGAGGCCTTGAGACAAATGATGTTATGAAAAATAGGGATTGCGTTTCTACTGAGCTCAGCTATCAGTGATCCGGCTGTACTTTCATGCAGCTTTCTATGTTGTTCAGCGATGAAGAGTAGCACGGAAGTTGTCTTATGCATGTTCGCCGGACATTGGAAGTCATGAGCCGGTCACCAATTCTCATGCTGAGAAACAAGATAGAACAGTAATCTATTACAGGTCCTACGTGGATTTCACGTCAACAACTTGTTTCTTCAGAACGCTGGCTGTTACGTGTACTAACTCGACTAGTATTTCGGTTTTTGCAGCTTGAATCTGGGTGTGTTTTATGAGTTTGAATGTGCAAGAGGCCCTGAATGCATGAGAAGACTAAATGACTTCTTGGTCAATTTTAAAGATTCCTTCAGCAATCTCGGACTCGTGCGCAGGTAGGCCGCTTTTGTTGGGGGTTGTGTCGCACCAACTGTTTTGTGTGCCTCGAATCCAGGAATAGTAGGCCATCTTTGTTTCTCATGCTGGTTTTAATATTAGGACGAAACGTTCAAACAGAGTTTATATTTGCGGATAAAAACTTTTTGATGTCTTATAATGTGAGAAATGTCATTGATGTGAGGAAGAAAGCAGGGGCCTTAATATGCTGTCTTAAGTAGACCCGACAACAGTCGGACGAGACTTGGATATAATTCTAGCAGCATTCGCCACCTGTTCTTTAGAGTTCATTTTAGTGCCTATTTAGAAAGTGGCTTGTGACACCTTGGAATGTAACATTCACGAGAAACCTACGGTGAGACACAAGATCTAAGAAAGCCAGAGGCCACTGACCATACTTCTTTAGCCGCCTTCTTCAATGAATTTAAGTCTCAATCATGCAGGTAGATAATATAATTCGAAGAAGCCCATGTACAGCGGCAATAGTGTGGTTGTAGTCCATTAGGCTTGGAACTTACATTTTAATGTTATTTCTATGTTAGTTTACAGTGCAAAACCGTTTTTCTTCATTCAACCCGGTTCCATCAGAATTTTGAACACTTCGCTGACATTGCTCCTCAAACATTGCTTCTCTGGTGACAGGTGCTCATTATCTCTTCTCTTTTTATTTTCTCGATGATTCATCCCAGATCTTTGGCAACGGTGATCGTTGAGGCTGATTTAAGCAATATACTTCCTTTTACCAACGGTCCTCAGGCGTACACAAGTTGTTCAATGTTAGGTCTGACCACCGATGTACATGGTAGTGTGAGCGCCTACGGCTTAATCTGATTAATGGGAGACGTAGACCAGAAGAATTCTCTCCTGGCCTTATTGACATCCTCTATCTACTGCTCAGTTAACGTGTAGGCTGCATTCATCATCACAGCATGGTCTTTCATGAACTGGTTGCCACATTTTGGCAACTTCAACCGGAAGCCTACAGGGAAAATGGTGTGCAGGTGAAACTTTCCCTTTTTCAGTGAAATGTCCATTTTACAGTCTAAACTCCCATTTTTTAGTTTAACGATAAGTTTGTTCTGCAAACGTCTACCAAATCCACGTTATCTAAAAAAAATCAACGAAGGCAGTGGAAATGCTACAGTGTAACCATTTGTGCAGAAACAAACGAGCGGTTGCCTAAGGACTGCCCCGAGGGGCTCTGCCTTTCATCTTCCGCAGTTTGGAGATTTCGTTGTCTAATATGAGGCATAAGGTCCTTTCTGTGGTTCTGCAGGTATGCCGGAGATCACAATCTTTAAAGCTAATGGTCGACAGTCGAGTGTTTTGACGCTCGCGTATCACAACTTTACCGCCCTACCCTCATCTGTTGCATTGGGTACTTTATCCGCGGAACTGAGGTTCACAGAGAAGATTGATCTATAAGGAATCCAAAGTGCAACCTATTAGTTCGCGCTGCTTCACGCTCAAACAAATGTGGATATTTGCTCGATTCTGAAAGTGAATGAAACGCGTGACTGTCGGGACGAGGGCGATAATTTTGAGTCCCTATTTTGCTCGCCGTCAAGAATGGCTACTGCCTTCTCCAGTTTGTTAGATTTCCTGACGGAACTGTTCTCCTTACCGATATTTGCTAGCCGATTCAAGAGGGTGTTTTGGTTAGATTCAAGCTGCCGATTATTGTGCTTCGCCACAACACAGGTATGTATATCCGCCGGATTTTGGGAATAGCCAATGAGGAAACTTTCATCGCTTGGGTACCCTTATCGGTGCAACTTTGAGCGTTTCTTTCGCTTCCATCGTCACCTGCTTCGTTGCGGTCATCTAGCATCCGTTGACCCACTTAATTTCTAAACATGCTTCTTGATTGGGGGTGTTTGTTATGTCTTTTGAAATGCGCATAACTGCCCGTGGGAGTGCAAACTCATAATTACTCCATGCCTTTCCTTGAATATTCAATTTAAGGTTCCTATTTATAAAAACTTCGGAATGGTACGTGGCCAAATTTGATCGAAAATTGCGTAAAGCAATTGAGTAATAGTTCTTAAGCTAACGGATTACAAAACCACCCAAAACAAGATACGAAGAAAACCGCAAACATGCGATCACAAAGAATTAAAAAGAAGAAAAATTTGAATATACCGAAAAACTCACATGGTTTCCGCGGGCCCTGAGGCAATGAGTGACAAAAAGGTGCGTTGATTCCGCGCAAACAAACATTCTGGAAAGCGTAAAAATGAATAAGATAAAGCAGGAAATGTCTGTGTAATGGGGGGACCACAAAAAATACAGTATAATAGGTATTTTTTGGAGGATTTTCCTTGGAACCGAATTACCTATATATTTGGCCGGCTGTTTTGTTTCAGCAAAAATCAATTTATTTTGCAGATAGAATAGATGACCCGGAAAAACGCACCTGCATCCAGGTTTTTGCAGTGATATGCTTAGTTACATCCTTCCGTGCGGTTTTTATCTTCTGCCTAACCCAGCTTTATTGGTCTGACACCGACTTTAAATAGAGTAGGAAAACAGACACCTCATAATTACACCCAGGAAAGGTTTTACTCTTGCCTTCCGTTATATGCAAGTGGAAATCCTTCAGTTCATCGTAGCATTCACTGTGTAGACCACAGACAGCGTTGTTCGAGAGTACAAAAATTGTTATGACTGCTCACATTCTTGTCTGGTTTACTTCACTCAAAGACCATTTCGCTGGGTGTCGCCAAGCAAAACAAAAACGGATTGTTTCGGCTAACCCGGGTTCTGAGAGTTACAGAGGTTCGCGAAAGTTCGTTGTTCAGATGCGTAATGGTAATAAGAACCATGGGGGCTTACCAACACGCACCGCATTTTGAGCAACGCATTCCAGTCTATGCCCTACCTTAATTAAATAACATTCAATGTCGCTTCGGACCCTCGCCGAAGCTTGGTTTAGTTGCCATGGGATGGACATTATCGAACCAAGCAAATTTCATCCTAGACCATTCCGACTGCGTACAAAGCTAGAATCCTACCCTGTGAATGTTATCTTCTCTCTCGTACACCTGATAAAAAAAGCAGTAATTTATTTTTCAGACAAATCCACAAGGTGCGATAAGGGTAATGGGAGGAAAGGGTGAAAAACACCCGACAACCAGATACGGGATGTAGATGCGATTACAGCAAGCAAACCTGTGGTATCATGTTTGGCTGAGAATACTCCGAAGGGAACTAACATTTACTCGCGAAATTTGAGCAAACGGGGGCAGCAGGCAATTAAAATTTAGCCGGTTTTGATGCTTATCCCCTGAGTTGTGCTTTGCATTTGAGTGAATAAATAGAAGGCTATTTGCAGTCCTTCTTTTAATTGGTTGTTTTCAAGGAGCGTCGCTGGTATCATTTGTGCCTTTTATTATTTGCGGAGAATCTTACGCGGAGATGGAGGCAGGCAGTTACTGGCAGTTCGATGCACTTGAATAGTAGCAGCTGCCCTTCAATGACTACGAGAGAGGCAAACAAGCTGAAGAAGATGCCTAACCATCCAATACGGTATATTTGAATGCTGCTGCTTCGTTCTGCAAAAAATAATAGCTGTTGATTTCTTGTTATACTATCTCTCTGTGACCAGGCCCTGTGGGCTTCAAAGGCTTTACTTAGATAGGATAATCGGTAGGCTACAAATGTTTGAAACACGGTTGACCGAGTAGTGAACAACTGAGTCTTCAGAATTCTATGCCGATGATCGAAGGTGCTTTAGATGTCACGGGAAAGCCAAAACAGTCAGTCCCGATAAAAAAATGGCAAGTAGCTCCGATTCCCATTCCAGGAGAATTTTCACCGGGGCACAATTTCAGCATGCAGGAATTTCAGATAAAGCATTGCTTCCAAAAATCCCTAGCCCGTGAACATATTAACAGTGACTTGGATCAAAATGGGCACACCCTAAAGCGCCTGTGCTCACTGTTTGTGACAGTACCGCGCACGAAGGAGTGTCAGGCAGCAGCACCGGGCAACCAAACCAATTGTTCATTCGGACGCAGCTTCATGGAAATCTGCTAAGAGATAGGTTAACATTTTTGCAGACAGCCAGCGATAATGAGGTTCTTGGAAGGAGCGTAGTACGAGGATAAGAACACAGTGAATCGGTTCTGGCCTGCTTGCAAGGTCCTACTGCGAAGGATTTACTTTAAGAAGAACCAATTTAGAATCCCTGTACGCTAGTGGCACTGGGTACAACACGGAATCAGGAGGGAGATTGAGCGAATGGGATAGATTTGGGAGGTTTTGAAACTTTTGCCGAGGCAGACTCAAAGGAGAAAACCCCCAACGCGCTTTGCTATCTTTATAGCCGTCATGCTCAAATCGTTAGACTTTGCACCCTAGGAAGAAAACTAGAGATGAGCTTGAAGCTGTTACATTTAATGGCAAGTTGCGCAAAGTTGCTGGGAGACATGCTTGGCTGCCTGGCTGATTCCTAAAATTGCATTACACAATTTGTCAAATCGTATGGCTCCAAGGAGAAGACGATTAACATAAGCCGCGTTCAACACGAAGCTCAACGTTTAGAAAAACAAAAAACGCAGGAGCAAAATTCAATTGGAAAATAGCGGCCATTGTCGGGATGTGGCCGAGAAGTTCAAAGTTTAACAAGCACATAAAATGTTTCTGGAAATTGATCCAGGAGGAATAAGAACAATGAATCGTTGGTGCCTGGTGAAATGCTAACTAAAATAGCTAAAACGCCAGAATTTATGGAAGAAGAGGGACGAGAGACTACCAAAATCAAAATTGAGATGGATGCTGAAGGTGGGTTCTGCAGCCAGGGAAATGAACTAATACATTTTGGAAGCGTGTAAGAGGGCAAAACAGTGAAGAAAATCATGGTAAACATTGGATTAAAGCGCGGAGACAAAAACCATTTCGATACGCGAGGAGCGAGATGGATAATCGTACAGTGCGGTAAATAAAATATTACCGTCGTTGTGAAATAAGGATGGATCTATTCGCTTCTTTCTATGTGAGTGCAAACTGCTGGCAAACACAGGAAGACCAATAACCGGGGGAAAAGAATTGAAGATATTGAGAGTTATGACAATGATTGAACGGTAGGTGATTTTATAGATATTCTTTGTTTATGTGATGGGCACATTGGCAAAATTCAGGCGGATATAAATGCCAAACTGTACAATCAAGAAGAGCTGCGGGCTTAAATTACGCAGCTTTTGGGATTTGATTTTGCAGCCTCTAGTTTAAAGTTAACTTGTAGTAGAGACCGTCAGCCGTCTTCAGTGAATCCTTCAGATTCCGCTCCAGCGCGGCCTGAAAAGTAAATCCGTTTGCCCGACCTGGAGTGGCATACGCGGAGCGTTTAGGCCGTCTGAAATAATGCGGAGGAAACGGCCGTCCGGAAGGTTTTATCTTAGGGGTTATGGTAAATGAAAAATTTAAGAACAAAGCAGCCAAGTATTCCAATCACATTTCGCGACTCACATAACGTCTATTATGTACGTCAGGTGAGTGTAAAATTACTTTTGAGGAAACGGACGGGTGTCTCTTATGCTCTGTTTGAAGGCTAAGATGTGTAAAGCAAATTGAAAGGCATAGCTTCCATGGGAGGGAACAAAACAGAGGAATCAGGAAGAAAGCTAATGCTTAATTGGTGAGGTTCTTGGGACGGGAGAATTTCGCCGGTTTCTTAAAAGAAAGCATTGAGACTGGCTTAGGATGACAGGAGGGAAATAAACAAAACGTGTATTGACTTAGTTGAGACGGTAACCTCTAACCTGGGGTTCAGTGCTATTTTTACCGTAGTTTTTAATACTCGTTGTAGATCTCCTCATGCAGTATTCGGAGTAGCTTGGAAAATTAGATAGCCGACTTAAGAGCGCGTTTTTCTGAACCCTGGTTTTCAGTAAGTTAAGGGAACTGGGTGATATTTAGACGGGCATGTGTGCAGCCCTAAACCTGAGTTGTTAGCGGGATGTTTGTTCCCGAGCTTGAAACACACAACAAGAAAAGAATGTTACCTTAAACAGCGTTTTGAAAATTTCTGTATGGGCGGTTAAAAAAATGTAAAGGAGAGGCTAGGGGTTGACTGACGAGAACTCAATTAGATAGTTGAAGAAAGAACGTCTACTTACCAGATAATATAGAAAGGCCAGACAAATTTTCAGTAGCCATGACCAAAATGGCTTAAGTTTATGCATCGAACAGCATTCTTTAGATATAAAGCGCGGGTGAACAAAACGGTTAGAGGCCTTAGACGGCGTGATATCCGAGTGCAAAAGCCAAACTCCGATCCATGGGGTCAATGAGAAAGTTGAGGGAGTTAAACCAACAGGTGGACCGAGAACGGAAATGAAAGGATCCCTATTGTCCCGGACTAAGGAGGTTGGAGGATAAAGGGGTCCACGATGGATTTTTGTGCCACCTGGAGATGACAAACGCGTGGGCAATGGAACTGCAATTAAGAGAATCACGCAAAGACCCTTTTCTGGGGCGGACAGTTGTTGCAAGGTGCTTCCCGTTAATCAGAAATTCGCCAGAGCCTACTGAAATTGCAATGAAGTTGAGCATCAGTAAAGGTTATTCAAGAACACCACTGACAAAGGCTAGTGGGCGATGCCGCCAGGGCCTCGAAGATTAGCTGGTATGAAACTAATAATTTGTCCTGCAGTGTTCTTAAAGTCGAAGGAGATAGTAAATAAACGTGATTAGTCTTATTCTGTAGAATTTGGGGCCAGTGGTTGTAGATGGGGCCATAAAAGTGGAAATATATTTATCGAACGCCTCAGCTGGGGTTGTCAAAATATTGCCATCCGGCAAAGTTAGGAAGTTAACGACAAGCTTGCCATGATGAAATCATGCTCTTTGTAAGTTTTGCTGGATAACGTGATGTCTCAGCGTCTTATCATCTCCCCGAGGGAGCGATTTATTTGGGCAAGAGAAGGCGTCAGACAGGTGATGCAAAACAAAAAAATTAGAAATGTAGTATTTCGAGGAAAATTGTCGTTTCCGACTGACATATTTGAATTTCAAGGACAAATGTTTTGATGTCTTTCACCTGCTCATTGGTTTATCATTGGTTAGTTTTTAGTACACCTGGCCATGTTGGGATAAAATTCGTCTGGGAGTCAGTCTCTTAGAAGTGTCCTTTTCGAATTGGGATGCTAGAGGGACCAAGAGTGCCAATTAGGAAGGGGTGGGTTAGCTGTGCATATAACGTTACTTGGGAGGGAAGCAAGGATTTTGGTCCTGCAATGAACTGGTTCGTGGTTGCTTCTTGAAACCTCGCACGAAACCTAAACCGAGGTGTGACAATCAGTGCGTGCAAAGATGAGGTCTAATATGCCATTGCTTCTGGAGAATGACTTCACACGCACAACTCAACCGTCATGATGTGGGCGGGGAACAAAGGTTGCTTGGTATGGTGGTGCCATAAATGTAGATCAGCATACACCAAGGAAATTATTCTTCAGCAAAAATTCTGGATCTTGACGGGAGAGAGAGAGGAAGGAGAAAATATCCGCTAACAAGGAGGGTCCCAATTCAGCTAGGGATGAAGGGCGATAAATAAGGGCCATATTGATAACACAGGACGAAGCCCTGGTAGTGAGCCAAAAGGGTTCTTGGAACAGTTCAAATGTGGGCTGATTCAGGAAGGAGGTTGATAAGCACTGTCTTACACAGACGAGCCAACTGTCCCTTAGGCGGTTATTTCTATTACCGCTAAAAGATTGGCATTTCATGAGGAAAGTCGCGCTATTAGGTGTCCTGGTTGCTCCCGGGTTCATTGATAAATATGATTTCCACGTTGGCGGATGCACCTAAGCTTTCTAAAGGACTGAGGTTGTTTAAGATGGAACAGCACTAGAGTAACGCAAAACGGGGTCTACTTTGGCTGCGAGGCATGGCGGGAAGTGGGTTAGAAGAGGGAGAACGGTAGTATATTCGGAGCCAAGAGCAATGCGAATAACTGGGGAATCAGATGGTAATACGGCTGTTTTGGAGGAAGGAGTTGAAAAAATTAATGGTGAGGCGGGGAGAGAAGAGATGCCATTATTTACTATACTTGTGTGCGGCGGCCAGGAGTTTTTGGAAGGCGTGCAGAGGGAGGCAGAAGAAGGTGGCTTGGGGTAGGAATAATGTGATTTTAGTTCGAGGGAGGGGAACGGAAGATTTTTGGCTGCATAGATGTAAACGAAAAGGAGATAGTAGTAAGATTAGATGTGATCTACGTGTTTGAACAGTGTTCTGATAGGAAAAAGTTGATAAAATTCACCGTATGACGGTGTGGTTGCGCTAAATGGCATGGACAGCTGTATGGATCAATCTGATGCAACCGCACATGATTTTGGCAGAGAAAATCTGCTGCATTACTTGGTCCTTTTAATCTACGATGCGAGTCCAAGGCGTCCCCTGAGCCTGAAGATTCTCTCGACAGTAACATTTCAATTGCTCTGAAAAAGGCTCCAGGAAAGGGGAGTTCAATACGAATAGAACCAGGCAGTTGAGGCAGCAGGGTTTATCACTGGATGAAATAGAGGGGGTTCGAGTAATTTAATATCCGGGTTGATAGTGCCAGTTCTGTGCCAAGGAGGAGTAAGACGTTGCTTGTTGATCGTTTAATCGCGTTGTAATCATCGGTAACTAGTTGAGATTCAGTTGATGTCAAACATTTTAGATTCTTCCGAAGAGGTTTTCTTTGCAGCTCACCGAGAGAGCGTTAGAAGAAGGGATACACAATGGCGCTTTCCACAGGGTTGAGGTATAGATAACAAGTTATCCAAGGTAACATTTGCTTGTGACAGAGGTGTTTCGATGTAATTCGGTCTGGGTACTGGATCCCTAACAATGCCAGGTGGCTTGGCCTAGTAGTGTTTCCGTTAAAGCAACCGTTTTGGGGTTCTCGCACGAATGCAGTTTAGGGGCCTCCCACTGAATAGGGCTTTTGTCAAGATATATTTTGCTGGACTTGGAAGAAATGGAAGAGGCTACTATAAATTGAGCCCTAGGAAATAATTTTTCAATAGCGGGAATGGGAAATTAAAACAACCTACAAGATCCGCTTGACATCGGCGCATGACGTCTAAAACAGTGGCAAGTGTCCTGTCATACTGCAATTAGGGGGCAGCATTTGTAAGCGTGTCTAGTAGGATTCGGTCATGAGCATTGAAAACCACGGCATATCAGACGCCTCCAGGTTTCGCTGCGTAATTTCTGACGAACTTGGTTCAAAAGCCAGACAGATTAGCACGGTGTTTGCATATTTGCTACCGGGCATTTTGCGAGGTAGGTAAGAGTAAGCAGCTTTGTGATCGCTGGTTCCATGGCCAAGATTTTATTGGTTGATTGGTAACTGCAAAAATGCAACGCAATACCAAACAGTCCCATTGCCACGGGTATTTTGATTTGCAGGATGACGCCAGAGAATAAACAGATAGCGCTGAATGTTTACAGCATAACTGCGTCTAACAGGTCATGTTACAGCTACGAATGCCTCAACCTTAATCTTGGACTGCTTATCAGAAAAATGGTTACATGGAGATCTGGTGTAAGCAAGTTGATCCAGAAATTGGGCAGCTTTCAAACTTAAATATAGTTATGACGATTTCACCAGCAATATAAAAGCTCCTAAGTTTGCTAAAAACAGTCGTGCCAACTCACAACAAGGGACAGTGCAGCGCAGATGAAGATTTGCTATGCATTCCTTAACTAATTTCATGAGCGGTCAGCACGAAACGGATTGCCCAGTTGGCTAGAGTTCAGACTGCCGCTTGAAGGATTAAGCAGTATAGGAGAATAATGCGAAGAGAACGCTGAGGAATCAACCAATGCTTCTGACGACTATAACGAAACCGACTTTATAAATGTTGAAAGCCAAGGTACGACTGCGGTATCGAGTCTTACCGAAAATTTTCTCAGGTACGCAACTTGCTAGTGTCCGTAACACTAAGACCTAACTTCTTACGTCCACAATCAATTTAGACCAGGACTAGCTACAGCATCGGTGAGTAACGGAGGGTTTTCCTGCATGACGGATCTCCGTAAGCTTCATGACCACCTTCGACGGAATTAAAGAATCGTCTCCATTTGGGCAGACATTGCAGGAAGGCTTTGGAAATGGGAACCGCATGTCCCCCGGCAGCACGAGCAGCTGTTTTCACAGGACAGAAAACATTTGGGACGAACCGGTCTAGGGCAACGTTCAGTCGATACAAGAAATGGAAGTCTATCGAGGCAGGCTGTGGGCGAGACCGTGCTAATCGCCAGACCCATTTGGTGAAATTAATGGATAAAGTGCGGAAGCAAGGTGTTGTAAAACCGTCACCGTTATCAAAGACTTCACCGGTAGCGCTGGCTTGGAAAAAAGACGGATCCCTAAGAGTGGTCGTAGGCTATGGGAATCGGAATGAAATGACCAAAAAGGATCCTTTCTGCTACCAAGAATCGACGACACGCCGGATGCCTTAGCTAACCTGGATTTGGACTCGCCTTGTTAGCGGATAGGTATTACACGGAAAGATCAAGAGAATACGGCATTCACCATATGATTTGGCCTGTATGAATTTGGAACTACGACGGTCAGACTTTCACAAGCTCCGGCAAATTTCAGCGCCCGATGGAAGTTGTGCTAACCTGCATACCAACGGGGGTCGGCTTATCCAATCTAAAAATACAAACGTTCCGATTTCAATCTTTGTAGGCCGCTTAAAAAATGTACCATTTCCTTTAGGTGATTGGAGAAAATGGACTGTGTCTAAACCTCAAAAAATGTTTTCCTAAAAGACCGGATGAAGTTCTTGTGCCCAGGTTATCAAGCGCAATTTTCTTTTGAGATGATGGTCGCCATATTCCAGTGAATAAATTTGCAATGGTACTGTTTTGGTATTTCGCTGAATTATGAAGTGCAGGTGGATGCTGTGTCCTGAAAACTGATGCCAGGGTCTGCAATCGGGATGGTTTTATCCCAGTATTCTTCTGGTTAGTCTTTAAATTTCGCAACATAAAAGAAACCGAATGTTGAATAAAAGCAAGCAAAATTCTTGTAAAACATAAAGGAATATTGGGACAGTGAGCTTTGCAAGTCGGTGCAATCACCGTCCTAGGAAGGAAGTTTGTGGTGAGAACATACCCTTTGTCATTGCAGTGTCTATGGAATTCTAAGGATCCTCAGAGCCACGTAGCGTGGCGGCAGGGATTAAGATTTTGAACACATACAGAGAACGCATCGAGGCTGGCGCAGTATTAAGGGTCTGAACGCGATCACGAGAGTGGTTTCAGCTGTGCGTAGAATTGCACGCCTGATGCGGCATTACAAAGCACAGAGTAAGAGGCGCAAAAGCTGATGCGGGAGCAAGATCCTGATCGGGAGATTAGTTACGGCCACATAAAAATCATAAAGGGAGACCACACCTTGACCTAAGAGAAAATTTGCATATGGGAGGCAAAATGCTCCTCTCTGTTGTGGCACAAGATATATTTTGATAACGGTAGTATCACTCGACCTAAATTAGCATCTCTTAGGGCAGCTTTGTTAAAACTGATCATATGCATCACAGCAGAGTGCCCTCGTCCTGCGCGCATTTTTGTCTTACTCTTTCTGCTACTGTGAGATACCCCTCCACGAAAACCATCACACCACTTTTATGGGGGCACAAATTCTTAGATGTTGATTTCTGGTCCTTCTGCAATCATAAATGCACTAAGACGGGTTACAGTATGATTTCGCTAACTCATCTGATTCATGCCATTATAGGCGATCTCGCTTCGTCCAAGACTTTAAGTTCCTTCATTTGCATGTCATTAAACTATGCACAAATCAACAGCTATCTCTAGGAACCCCACTTAGGGTGCATCTCCAGAGCTTCAAATAATGACTATAGGTAACTTTACGCGCCCAAAGTGACCTCTTTCTGCCCAGTTCTATCCCACTGGCCTCAGGTTGTGCCCTCGAATTACCTTCAAAAGCACGTAAAAACTAGCACATCGCATCGCAGACGAGTCAGTGCTTCCCCAAAAGTTTCGCCATCTTTTCGTTTCAGCACGTTCATCAAAAACGCCGGCTGAAACATTCCAGACTGGTCGTCTCCCTTTCTGTGCCATGTTCGGGCCTGCCAACCGTTTGCTGCCCGAAGTTTTAGTTTCTGAAACCGACTGGCTCTAATAAATCTAATTCAATGCCACTAACTGTTGTTCATAATTGATTTCCTTTAGTATTAGCACCTTTTGTTTCGCACTTGCTAGCATCTTTCCTGCCCACCTACCTATTTGAATTCAAACTTACTTTTCTGCCATCCGCAAAAACCAGTACGTTGTGGTAATTATGTGCGTAATCCCCTCTACCCTTTATGTTTCTTGCATGATTTCTCGCTTACTAATCTGCGTCTGAGGACAAGATTCCATTGCAACTTCCCATTCCGTTTGTGTTTTGCCGATCCATTCCGCCTGAACGTTGAAAATCGGCCCATCTTCAGGCGGCAGGTTTTCCTACCAATCCGACGTGGTTTGCTTATAAAGACCGCATCTAATTCCCCTCCGCCGCCTTGTCCCTCCTTTCTTATCCAGCTCTCGCGCAAGCCGGCTTTATTACCGATAATACTGGGCAAAGCAAGATTTACCGTCTTGACGAACGACCATATGATGAACATTCCGGCTGCGGAGGTGTACCGGTGCGCTGAGCTGACAGATTGCACCTGTATCACTCGTCTGCTGGAGATATCTTCAGGCATCCAGCTTATTGTCAATCACATAAACTAACATCGCTGTGGCTGGCGTCACTTTTCTCTTGGCGTGCCAGCCCTTGTCACTTTCCACTTTCTCCTGCCCATCCCGTCCGGTGAGGACCAACAGTTTGAGCATATCCAGACAGAAGCTGTGTTGTTTGACTTTGTGTGCGGTCATATAATAGTGTCGGGTTTATATTTCCCCATTCCGATTTCCCTGCTTACTGAAGTTCCACCGACATTTCATATTATTTCGTTTCGCACTGTCGTCTTTAGTGGCAAGCCGTTTCCTGGTTATCTCCCTTAAAACACAAAAAATAAAATTGCTCAAATTTCGGCCTCCCGTGATTTTAGCTCTACCTTTCCTAAAATTCTGTCCGCCTTGAACTGATCAGTCTCAAGCGCATTCGCCTTTAAATCCAGGGAACTGAAATTTCACGTGATTTTGTTTTATCGTCTAGTTATCGGGCAATGTTAGCTTCCTCTTTTGCTGTTTGCTGTTCAGAAGGAAGCACTTCCTCGTCTGCCTTTCCCCTGGACACCAGTTTGCAGTACATTGCGTTTCATTGTAAACCGATTTCGTAGTACCGAAATTACGGTACGTCCAGACTCGTTTTCCTTTAAACCACTTTTTTCCTATTCTCCCTCATGTCTTATTTGCCTCAATCCGTTGTACACATGATCCCACGTGACTGGTTTATTTTTGCTAATCTACTAGACATGAAAAACGCAGGTGCGAGGATGAGTAAACTCACAACAGACTGAACTTAAACCAGAAACTCCGTAAAGCTGGAAGTCTTTTTTTATTAACGCCTTACTTTTTTCATTTGAGATGTGCATTGCATTTGTTTCTCAGTTCTCCTGACAGCTAGTGGGCACATTAAATTTGTCCTAGATATTTATGTAAATGCTGATCAAGCACCTAGCACGCCATCGTCTGTTGCCAGTAACACGTTGGTGTCATTGATATTGTGAGTAATAATATATCCTTAAGGATCACAACTTGTGACGTAGATGGATACGACAAACCCGTGGAGCCTTTTCGAAGTCGATGAAAATGGCAATCGGGACCAGTTCGTCGTCGCGTTTTGCATCTAGGTTCTCCATGACACACAGCATGTTTGTTATGCCTGATGCAACGCAAAGGAATCCACGCAGGCTGGTAGGGACATACTGTGTTCACGCAGATGAAGAAACATCGCCCGTCTCAGCAGGATTTCAAAGTTCCAACTACGGATCACGATCAAGCCAGTGCCTCTGAAACTGTCCGTTGCACTACGATACTCCTTTAAGAAACCAGGATTGATGACCGCCCGCTTGAAGTAAGGCAAGAATGCACCCGAGTTAAAGCTAATACGACTAAGTAGAATGGGAATTCCTCTGAGTGGATGTCACTAACCGGAATAGATCCGAAGAGCTTCGGACGCTGGAAAGAAGGTCTATCTTTGAGCTTTCGTGGGCGCAGCTGTCCTACGCAAACGGCTTCAGAAAACGCCAAGTATTGCGCGGATCACTATTATGGTGACACGCCGGAGTTAATCTGGTTTTGGTTACTGTATTGGACTTATGGATTGCTTTCCAACGAGCAGACGGGACAGGTGAACATGAACTTAATAAAATTTGGCTAGCCTTAAATGGACGAGGCCACTCAAATGACGAAGACTGGGTTAGTTGCCACTTGTCACTTGAATGGTGGTTCGATTCTACTGGTCCAATTTACTATAATCAGTGGACGCGTTGGGCCCAACCGCTCCAGTCTGTGTTCTAGGCTTCGGAAAATATCCCCCCAAAATACCTTCCCAAATGGATTCCAATTTTGCGGTGAACTATCTGCTAAGGAGCAAATAAATATCAGTAAACGCCTTATAAAAATATAGAGATCTAGACTGGTAAATCTCCTTTCCAGAAGGATGTTCTGCGGTCACAAGCGTTCAGCACTACTTCTCGGTTCGACATGACGTCCGTCGTATTGGGCGTTACGACTCTGAACAGTAAGCTGCCAGTACTGGGTCTTCCTGACACCCCAAATTCAGAACTCACTGTCTTGGTGTCAAATAACCTGTCATCTCCCCGTGATTGGTTCTACCTCACTTCTCCCACTTTCCCGTGCCCACTGGGCACTATAGGGACCTACATTCAGATGGTGGTTACTCAATGATCATCAAAATGTACACCGTTAAACAATTTGCGCGATCAACTTCCCTTTTCATACCCATGTGTGCCAAACAAAATGACTCTTCCTATATATGGACGCAATGCGACAAAATCACTAACACTGTGTGAACCCTTGATTGGCCTAGCTTCATTTTGCCGTCTGACTAGCAAAATGCGCTGAACGACCTCTATGGAAGACTTTTTACCATTAATCGTCTATTCACTCCGGCCACCAAACGTAAACCCAAGTATCCCAGTTAAACTTTTCAGATCTAGATGAAAATTCTGTAGCGGATGAAAATCTCCAAAAGCGTAAGGCTTCCCGCTTTTAATGCAGGCTGAATGCTTGCAACAGGAACTTCTTACTGAACATGAAGTAAGATTAAAAAAGCAAGAGATGCCAGCTCCTGGATCCACTAGCCCAGTTCGAAAGAAGTCCCACATTTTCAAAGTTCGCTAGCAGCCCAAATATTCAGCCATTCCGAACTTCATCAGCTTCAACGGCTTACGCAAAGAGTCACCCGTAGACATAGCAGGAGCATAAAATACGTATTTCTCTTCTACTCAAATTATTGACAATCTGCCAAATTCTAATTTCTACCTCATGCTGACTTTAGCCAGTTTATCCTCCATTTCTTTCGAAGTTAACTGCATCATACCAGCGATAGAATGCGCTAAGCCATCTCATAAGCCACAGCCGGACGGCATTCCACCAGTCCCATTCAGCACCGCCGGTCCAGATCTTCCTTTGCACCATATACATCTGTTCTCGCTTTCCATGTCTCGCGCTACTTTTCGGTCACAATGAAAGATTTCCATTAATGTTCCACACCACACCACACAAGGGGATCTCTACACGACCCTGAGAAATTTCGTACTAGTAACCATACTCCAGTTTTGTCCAGGCTTAAGGAAAACATTGTTAAAGAAAAACAGGTTGATGTACTTACTACTCACAATCTTGGTACATGTGAGTAATAAGAGATTGAATGATTTCATCAAATATTTCAGCATATGATATGACCGCTCAACTGACCATGAAGATACGATGGACGCACTGTACAGTTGTTTCATCCTTGTTAGGAATCATGAGCAGTGCATATGGGCCACGTCGCTCCCCAACGGGGACGCGAATCCGAGACGAACGAGTCTGAGTCGGACGACTTGGCCATTACGCCACCAGGCAAGCTCTGAACGGTTTTTGCAAGTTAGCCACATTACGTTGCACCCATCGGCCACTGATTTGCACGATTGCTTTGCGCACACACAATCTTATCAACTCTTCCAAACACGGCTTCCTGAGGGGCCGATCTTGCCTCTTTTGTCGGTTTGACTTTTCAAACCTGGTTATTAAGTGCTGATTTCCATCGGTCGATGCTCATGATAATTTTCGACATGTCAAAGGCGTTTAACTGCCTTTCCCATTCTCGACCTCTGGTCAAAATTAGGACTTATGAGATAAGAAGTTCACTGTTATCGTGCATTTCATCCTACCGTTCTGATCGCTTTCAGGTTGTCAATATTAGCGGCTGGTTTTCCCAACCATCCTTTCTCTTCTTCTATTCCTACCGTATATTATTAGTACTTTTAAAATTGTTTTTTATGGCACACCATTCCTGTTTGTCAATGAAATTAAAATAGTCTGCTCTTGTGAGGCTTGGTCATTTAGCTCCAATCTTGCACTTATCACTGAAGACCAAGAGTCTCTTGATGACTGGTGTTGCAAGCGGCTTATGACGTTCTCTACTGACAGGAATTTTCCAGTGAATTGTAAATGATACGCTCCCTCGGGATCACTCACCATAAATGGCATGTCCGTTTCTGTATTACACACTGTTAAGAATTTGGTGCTGCAGTACTATTGCTCTAACAACCTTCATGAGCAAGCCCACCACAAGACCGCTGTAGATAAAAGAACCGCTACAATGAACTTAACGACATTCCGCAGTCAAGATTGCAGGATTATCACGTGCTAGGCCCAGTTTGAATATTGCCCGATTATTTTCACACATAACCGTTAAGTCGACCGAATCGCAAAGAAGAATTTGCAGGAGCGTTCACTAGGTACCTCTGTGGTCCTTCATCTAGCCCAACTGGCAAGTCCAGATGGGATCTGTTTGGTCCTGCACCGCTATGGCTTCGCCGAGTAAAATTTAACCTTGCATTGTTCTTTAACATTTCCCAGAATAATGTCCATTATGCTATAACCGTCGTATATGACGCTGGTAGTCCCCTATATCCATTTCATGGTTGATACTACTCGTTAGGAATACCCCCGACTGGACTATCAATCATAGCAAAATTCTTCACATTTTCCGCCTCTGAAATGTGGAAAAAGCAACCTAGTTCCCTGCGGTCACGCTAGAATTTAGCCAAGTTTAAAGCCCAGCTGGGAAATTTGCTAGTTTTGCACTGGTTAATTAACCAGGCAAAAGCTTGCATTGGACTAAATGAAGCCTAAGAACATGGGTTAGAATTCTAGCTCACTGCTTTCACTGCCTAGGATTCTCAGAATTCAACTTCATATTTCGTCAACCTACTTCCCGGCATGCTCAAACTACTGCATTCTTTGACCTACTCTTTTGTTTTAAATCGATGTCCCTCGTTACCACTGGCGTAGTTGAATAACCATTGAGCTCTTCTGAAAGTCGGCTGGCCGACATGTCGATACACGACTGGATAGATCAGTGGTCTCACCACATTTTGTGATTTTATGAACTTTCAACCTGCTTACTTCACTTTTCTGAAGTCATCTTCGCGTTTACCGGGCTTAGTGGCTCTGAGTAGGCATTTCTCGTTGACCCTTACATGGTTTTCTTGGCTCAGGTGTTTTACCAACTTATATTTAACAGAAGCATTACAGTGCAGGTCTGCCGTCTCCGGTTTAATAATCACCATAATCCTAAGCTGGCATCCAGGACAGACTACTCTGTTTTATGTTGCAGATCCTACACCAAGGCTGGATATACTGTTACTGGTTCTGCCCACGCAACGGTGACCCCAACTCTACTGCCTTCTCATTCCTGCTGTGTCGCTGCCAGCCAGACCTGGCGCTTGAGCACTGGTTCGTTCCATGGAAACCATGCCGCCGATCTCCTTGGCTACCTCTACTTAGATGGGTAATTACGACTGAGCAAAAACACGGTTACTGCTGCCGCCGGAGTGGCCTGAGCACCCTTTCAAGCTTCAGACCCATATTACCGAGTAAGATCAAAATCGGGGGCAAAACCAGGCAGCTTAGAGGGCATTCTTGGATAATGTAATTAATAGCCATTTTTATTTCTTATACGAATTTCCATTATTTCATCGCACCTTATAGTCGAGCATTTGAATGCAGTGAACAGTCTTCGGGATCAATAATCCTTTTATGCACAAAGCTTCGTAAAATTTCATCGTTCAAATAGGTTGGCATATTTCCGACAGTGTTCCTCCTCCTTTTTCAGCGTCTTATCGGTCTCATTCTGAGAATGAAAATGTGGAGTTTTGTTTTCACCTGTCACTCACTGGGAGTCCATTTTGCGGTAGAAAAATCCGTTTGGGAGGAAAATCAGTCCATAGACTTCTGTAGGTCATGTGATAGAGAGGGGTTCCCCAAATATTCCGACAAGCAGGAGGGTAAAAAATTTCAGTTAGGGCTAAGCTCCTTGGTTACATAGGTACGAGCCGGATGCCACCGCGAGATGTTGTGTGGGTTACCACTCCCAGAAGCATTTGCATTTTAGGAATTTAAAATAACGATAACAATGAGGTATAGCTTAACATTATTTCCTGTCTTTTTACTTTCTTCCAGGCCTTATAGTCCTGTTTGGATAGAAACAATTCCCCAATGCTCTGGCGATTATCCGATCCTGGAAAGACGATGTATCCTTTACCATACCATGCTTATATTCCTTCCACCACACCACGAGTACGCCGGCGTTACCACAATAGTGCGGGGCGCAGTCGTATCCACCGCTTTGGCCGGCGAACATCGGGCGGGCAGCTCGGCTGCAACGGTGTGCGGGTGCAACTAGGATAGCAGATTAAACCTCATGCGTTCACCCTCTAAAGTTGTTTTTAGGTTGGGTGGCCAGCACTCGGTCAGCCCCACCCATGAGCACCGTTGTGGTAAACAGCACTGTAGCTCATAAGTTCACGTGCACCACTTTGTACTGGTTTCCTCTTGCTACTTCCAAAAATTCTTCTAACAAATCCATACAAAACGGACTCACGAATTGACAGCGTTTTTATTGGCATCTGATATAAACTGACGTTCGCAATGCATATTGACATCCAAATACAGCTGAAGACCGTCGTTTTTCATCAATATTTATTCTGGCCAGTGGAATTCGTCAATAGACCGATGCTCCTGGTAATCGTTCTTCACACGAGTCCACCAGACATCGCCTCATTTGACCCCGGTTCTCCTTCTTTTCCAACGCCACCTTAGTCTCTAGATCAAGACGAAATTTATGATCGCAAAATTGCTCGAAACAAACCTGATGTATTAGTATTACGGTCGCACGATTCCCATCCATTGTTGCCGCTCTCCTTGCTTAATCGGTCTGTGCATTCAGAATTTTTGAGTTTTATACTGCCTTTTTTGACATCCAGTCTGGTTTTTGCTCATCTCCATTCCGTTATCGCATCCATACTGATCCTCATCTCCACCATATAACTCTTGATTATTGAGTATTCCGGCCAACAGGCGGCGACAGCCATTGCCATCTAGCCATATTTTGCGCCCGCGATACACACCTTTGCTGCATTCAAACAATATAACTTGCAGTGCAGGACTGGTAATCAGCCGCAGAAAAATCTTTGCGAACCATTATCTAGGTTTGAGTTAAAGCCCCTGCTCGGAAAATCACATTGCCTTTTATGATCATGTGACCGTTTTCCGTGTCTTCACTGTGCCTTCCTGGCCTAATTTTGATTTTATCTTGCACATGACTCTCGTATGTCGAGAAATATGCAAAACAATCAAACCTTTCAAATTACTAGAGGTCGCTCTCACCCCCTGTCACTTCGATTTATATTGTCCGTATTTCCTGTGCATCATCTATGTAAAAACGTGATCTTGCCTTAAACATGCATCTCGCAAATCGAGAAACATACACTATTATTACTATTAGCAATAATGCAAGGGAGGTAATTTGGATAAATGCACTTTTGCTTCATTGTTGCTTGAGGTGAACACCGAATAAGGCAGGATTACGCCTTTACAGGAAGCTACTTAGATTCTTGAATTAGTTCAATTGTGAATTGTATCAGGAAGAATGTCGATAGACTCTGCTTTGGATATGCAAATTATCGGACTCCAAGGTGCATCGCTTACAAGAGTTTATGGCACGAACGTTGAATGCGAATGAATCAGAGGATTATATCGGAGCGAGGGCAACGAGGTGGTGTAGCTTCAGGAGGGAGGGGAAAAAAGGAGGTTCTGCTTTTGTATTTATGAACGAACAGCGGGCACTCGAGAGACTGGATATGAGGTTTCACTGGAACCTGCGATTTTGACCAAAGACCTGTGCTTGAGATGAGGCACAGCCAAAGTGAATGCGGTTTTAATGTTGGAAAGGTGGGGGCCGTAGGATAAATGGAGACAATGACGGGTTGTCCATTCAGTGGGTTGCGATAACGCAAGCGTTTGGCGCGTGGCAGTTATTGCACTATTAGTTTTTCTATATTTAGGGTGCGGGCCAATGTTTATTTCGGAGAAGGTAGGTGTTTCTGTTGACGAACCTTAAATCACTTGGAGTGAGGAGGCAGAGAAAGGGAAGACGATGGCACCAGAACCAGGCGGTAGAGACAGAATATAGACGGATTAACCCATAGAACATGAGAGGGTAGTGTCCGAGCTACTTCTTATCTCGGGTTCTAAGGTGGAGCATATTCCATCGGAGAGCTTTGCCTTGCTCGGTGCAGCTATGATCAGAATTGCACCTACGGTATCTATCTTTCTGAGTTTCTGGATGGGCCAGAACGAGATTTGGCTGATGGTCGACATTTTAATTCATGAGAATGGGGACGGAGAGAAGGAAGGGGTTACACGTAAACTCGTGAGGGATATCGAGTGAGAGCAAAAGATGACGAGCTGCCTGAACTTATACTTTTCTACATCACAGGTTAGATCATGTCCCCGCCTGGCTCCAGTGCTGTTGCTTGTGCCAGGTGGACTGGTATATTATTCGTCTGATGGGGCCAATTTCGGTCCTAGCGTCCATGCAGCCCAAACATCCTGCTCTATATGGGTTTTGTTGTGGGTGAATTTGGTCAATGTGAAGGAAATAAAAGAGGCTGACAGGACTTCTTTCTTCACGAACTGCTTTGCAGCTGCTGGATAAGAAATTTCCTGGGCGGTTCAAGGTACACCGAGTTTTCCCCGAGTGTTTACGTTCCGTACACCCAATAGTATCACGATTCGGTAATCCATCACAATATTTGGTTGGCTAAGTCATTGTATGGGCGTTTGAAATAGGAGATGAATCCAAAGGTCCATAGAAGAACTCTCTAACAGGCCAGAGAACCCCTCGTCGGTTGAGCCGCTAATATGTGTAATTTTGGCCACTTTTTGACTTCCTGCCATCGTGAAGAAATATTTCATATTGTTCGCGGTAATTATGTTCCATCAAATTAAAACTTCCTGTGGGATTAAATACCATGCTTGCTTTTAGCAATTCTTTGGCGTAGTAGGAAGGCGGCCCCATCGCTTCTGTCGTTGCTGCTGCTTTCTAATGTACATTCTTAAACAGTCCAAATGATACACCTTTCACTAATTTTCTTTCCGTAATTATTTCTGACAACCGCTCCACTGGCTCTGAATTGAAATCTAACCCGCTTGAAATACCTTTCATTTTCATGCATGACAAACTAGAGGCAGCTTCGGGATCTGAAAAAGTGAACCTTTCTCGGTCGAGGACCCCTAATCCAGGTCTTCGGGTCAAGAAGAACCCAACGCTGGACGATCGACACTTGAAACACGGAAGGTCAACGCAACCGACATTTCCCTCTGGGTTGTATAAATGCTGTTTTACTCGACCCGTTTTTTGAAGTAACTGTCACTTGACCTCGAGGCGGAGGCAGCAGAAGTGTGTTCACGTGACCGGTTTCTGCAACCACTCTTCACTTAAGCTTAGCTTCTATGCATAAACTTATTTCTTGCAGCTTCACAAAATTGCACACAACTGTTCGAGGCAGATTTGTGGAGGGAATGCAAACAAATTTGGTTCTGGAATAACTCCGACCACAGTTTCTGGTTGCTTTTCGAGCTATCGGGAAAAACAACGGTCTAGAACATACCCGTGGAGAGGATATTTCGAGGCATAAAGGAGAAATAAGACTAAGGGTTAGCCTATAAAAACCTCCCATGGAGGATGATAAAACACCGCTTTTGTTTAAATGGGTGCCGCTTATCTTTCTTTAAAATGGTTGTAGGACGAGCAGTCCCATTGGCTGCATGCCTCGATAATATCGTTTTGGTGACTGATTGCCTTCTAACCACTGAGGAAGTATGGAATAGGCGGCTTATTGTGCAAATCTAAGTGAATGCGCCAAATCTCTCAATCAACCTCTCAGGCTCAACAAGCATGTACAGAATAAATTGCGACAAAATGTAAGGCACCGTGCACATTATTTGTTTAATAGATACACTGTAGAAAGGCATGCTTCTTCACTGTAAATAGTTAATTTTTAGTATTTTGCTAATTGCCTGAAAAAAATTGGCTTCAGGTTGAATTTATCCAAAGGTGTTGCTTTGCACCTAGACCTTGAAAAGTGAGCACATATTTCATTGTTTTCCTGTCGACATTCATCTTGGCTTAAGGTTTAGTTGACGACCCGCCGGTTTTGCTGTACCATTCCCGGGTGGAAAGTAACGGAACAACGATCCAAGTTTAATCGCTTCAGCTGATTAGGAAAAAATAAAGAACTTCAATCCACAGATATCAAGCTGTGCTCTCTACCAAATATAAACTCTAGAGCCCGTTTTTAACCATTCAAGTGTGCAGCAGAATCCAGGAAAATAAAATATTTGTAAAAATGCCAACGGGCTTGGAAAGTTCCGTGCAAACGATGCCTCAGACTTTGAGATTAATCTAGCAAAAGGGGCTTAGGTTCTACTTTTTTGAGGATATTTCTCAGAAA
Organism: Fasciolopsis buskii; assembly: GCA_008360955.1. Classification (NCBI taxonomy): domain Eukaryota; kingdom Metazoa; phylum Platyhelminthes; class Trematoda; order Plagiorchiida; family Fasciolidae; genus Fasciolopsis; species Fasciolopsis buskii. The sequence continues at coordinate 48,009 of LUCM01000019.1, forward strand.
GAGAATTTTCACTTGTAAGACTCCAACAATCACGAGCAGATACTTCCACAAGGCGCCGGCCGAATGTTATCGTTAGATTCCTACCACCGTCACTACACTAAACGGATTAGCATATTCTCCCGCAGGTGCAAACACTACATTCATCATTTGTGGCGTACAAGCAAGCTGACGGTACCAAACTCCAAAAATCGAAAACAGTGGTATTCTTGCTGCGCCGGCAAACTCCGTATGTGGGACCTGCGCTGATTCTGGTGGCAAAGTGTCACAACTTTTGCTTTCCAAAGCGAATGGCGACATTGTTTGCGAAAAGCGTGATAAAAACTTAGCCTGTGATATGTGCCTTTTCGGCAGCATTGGAGCACAACAGAGCACGACTGACTGAATCCAGCCGCGGTCCGTATCAGCAGCCTGTGATTCCAGAGTTTGGTCAAATAGGCGTGGCATATAGGCCCTCACCTATTTTCACCTCTATCCAATCCCAAGCCTTATTCACAACTCAAAACAAGTCCTCATTCTGCCTGCCTACCGAGACAACGGGAAATCCTTACGAACATCGCTGAGGCAGTAACACAGGACGTGAAATCACGCTGCAGACATATTAAAACTTGCGTTAAAACCATGAGAAGAAACGGTGCAGCGTAAATATGCTCTGTTGCTATTAAAAATGATAGCATAATAATAATGGGTATATTTCTCGAAATTCGAGATTCATGCGCAAGGCAAGATCAAATTTACACACAGATGGCCCAGTGGAAATGGTTAAACAAAATTTTAGTCTGAAGATGCAGTTTCTGCGCTCTCATGAGCATAGCCTACAATAAGACGGGTTAAATACGAGTTTCTATGCTTCGAACCAGAGCTAGATAATCCATCGCATCATCAGTTCCAATAACATATACCTTGTCTGCCCCAGCAACGTACCCTCGCTCACCTGTGCAACAGTAACTCCGTCGAATTTGCGAAGCTAGTTGAAAGTCCCAGGGCTTCAGACCTGTGGTTCTGATATTCCCAGGCAGAAAGATAAATAAAAAAGAATACTCTTTGCACAGTATTTCGTACTTCTGGGCTTTAGTGAGACCAAAAAAACACCTGTTACCTGTAAACATGACAAAGCCTGATCACACCTTGCGATGAACAATTTTCTTTGAGTCGCTTCTGCCGTTTTGTTTGCTGTCCGCTGTATCCTCACCGACACCGTTGCCTTACTGCCAGGGATATGAGGATTTCGTAAGACCCCGGTTGGGTTGTAATCCTACTGCTCCAAACGACCGACGTGAATTACCTTGAACAACCCGATTCGTATCTTGAAGACTTTCATCACAGAAAATCAGACCGTCATGGTAGTCATTTGTGGGAGGAAACGACCACTGCCCACGTACTAATCCTGCGTGCAAATGTTGGTATCGCCCGATGTTTCACGCCAGCGGCAATATATCATTTCCTGTCTTTATTGTTACGCTTACGATAAATTCCAGGCATATCTCCAGGTTGCACCTCCTCAGATTTTTATTCCTCATAAACGCCCTTGCAATGCTGTTGCACCAGGATTCCATTATCCAGACTCTAGCCAGGTTCTCCCATGTTCTGATAAACCTGGAAAGCATACTAACCTAAGATTCCCACACATCATCCTCAGTTAGTCAGATATGATCCAACTTCCAGGCGCACAGTAATATGGACCCAGTAAATCCAACAAAGGTCGACAGCTCCGCTACTAGTGTGTTAAGAACTAGAATCTGCCCAATGCCAAAGTCAGACGAACTCCCAACTGCGCAGATTGAAATCGAGATAAGCCTAACCGTGGCAAACATCCCCTCCGCAGCGAACAACTAGGAAGACACTCACACATAAATTCTGGAGTTCAAATACAGTCATATCTCCAGATAATTCCTCTCATTTTTCTCTTGGAGCTATTCTTCCAAAAACCACCATCTACTTGTGTCCAGCAGAAGGAGGCGAAAAAACCTATACTCATTTTTAAATGGCCCACCATCGTTGAGTATTTCAATCGCCGTATTGCATAATAAACTTTATTTCTGTTCTCCTTATTGATAAAATCCTCCATCTCCACGTCAGCAAACAGCGTCACCCCAATAATACATAATTGTCATGCCGCAGCTTTTGCTTATCTCATAGGCTGCAGAAATAACCCCACAAGGCGGGATCTTTTTTTGCGCTCGCAGTTGATATCCCTGGTCTGCCATCTATCTTTGTTATTTTCCCTATTAGGTTCACCAGCGTCTAACAATTTTCCATCCGTCACCGTAAATTTGCTTTGGTTTTTCTCGCCGGCTAGACTGGGAGCCTAAGACAAAAAGCTGCTAAAAACCGTATTCCAGTTTTGTAACCGGACTAACCAGCTGAGCCAAAGCGCTTCCAAATGATATACTTAACATTTTTCCACAATGTTTGAAGGGTTGTGATCGCTGTGCCTTCTGCCTTATTAATTGCATTTGAAAATTCCGTTTCCATGAAACGTCAGATTGCCACTTTAGCATATACTGCCATGTTTTCAGGAATTACAAACTAAGAAATGCAGTGGGGCAAGGATAAGACCTTAAGCGATTCCAGTATGATTGGGAAATTGTTCGGTGAGGCAGAAACAAGCTCTGACAATAAAGGCTTGCCCGCTGAACTATTGCATTTCACGGATGGCCTATAAAAGTGCACCATTGAATACCTATTTCCATACATATAGTAGTGAGTGTTCTACAGACTGTCATTGTTACCAAAACACTGCTGTCACGTAGCCACTCAACTAAGTTGAATTGCTTCAAAATGTAAAGCAGTTCACTGGGCCAAGAGCAGGGCAATGCCTTCTGGTATCAGACTTGATGATAAGTGAGCATTATTAGGATGCAAGTTAACAGTTGCGGGGGCTTGACGAGAATGAGCACCTGATAAAACGTTTGCACCTGGGCTGCAGAGTGAATTGCCAGAAACGGCGTTCCCCGGATGTTGTTCCATGCCAAGGATTGATAAATTAGGAAGCACTGCGACTTGGATGGTTCGGTTGTCAGAACATAAAAGTTCGACCGCAGAATAAAATCAAGCAGTCATTCTGGATAAACCGACCGGAAAGACGGGAAAGTTCGTTCCTTTAAGATCATCAAATCTGCCGTCAGCCCTCACGGCGATATTCGACAGTGAGGCTAACGGTAAAAACTCAAAGGGTGAAACAGGTAGCTCAAAAATCGTGCCGAACCTGTAAGGCATGCGACAGGAGTGGGGAGGAGCACAATAAACAGTGAGTCCTGCAGCACAGGGAAAAGTGCCTGTTTCATAGTCACTGAAAACAAAATATAAACTATTAAATTTTACTAGCCGTCTGCACAGCTAAAAGAATGAGAGGCTCTGTCGCGGCACTGGTGACTAGCGTTGGCCGAATCCAAAAAGATGAATGTCCCAATGAAAGATTTAACTGTATTTTGGGCTCGCCGGATGAAGCGCATGTCTACCTGGGAAGGTAAACACTGCCAAGACTTCAAAATATCTGAAACGTTCCTACAGAAGGACAAGTTATGACAGAGTAAAGCACGCTTAATAAATCTAATGACTCCGCCCTGTAGAGGATGCTATAGGTAATCGTTCGGCCATCAGTACAGCCACTTACAATTTGTCTCAATTGGCCCTTTAATGTCTCCCTTAGTGAGAGAAAATTTCAAGCTGAACTTGGACTGCCAAAATATTGGAAATACCTAGCCACAAGCGAGAAACCTCAGATCGGTGCGTCAAACGGGCATGTTGTACAAATGCCTAGAGAGGACAGCCACAGATTGTATACGCCAGCAACTTATGAGTCACAAAGCTTTCTCGGCAGCACAGCAGGGTCTCGTAATATATGTATAAGCCGCCCATGGGACTTATCGTGACCGAATAAACTGTAAGTTCGCTAAACTCCAGCGGGCCTTTTCTAAGACCAGAGATATTTCACTATTCCTGTAAATAAGTCGATTAACTAAAACCCTAGAAATAGTACTGGACCACAGAAACAAAGATCAGGAGCTTCAAGCACTAAACCTGCCAAACCCAAACACAGCACTGACAAAACTGCTTAAACGCAGAACTAACTCTGGATCCTCAGCTATTCAAGTCCCGTTCATCGTTCAGAACAACTGATATGTAAACAACCCACAGCAGATCGCAGGATTCTTTCGGGATGGAATTTCTTTGCATTTGCTTATGTTTAAACGAATACAATCCCTCTTACCCCATGCCAAATCTTTTTCGGGCGGGCCTTTTTTAACTACAGAGTCGTACTCAATAGTTGTACTTTCGCGAGACGTAGGGCCGGATGGTTGGTAAAGACAAAATTGGTTCCACTCTGGACCTGATTTCATTGGCCCAGGCTGCGTTTCGCATTAGGGCGGGAGCGATATCCCAATTTTGTTAGCAAGCATGTTCAACTTATCCAGTCAGTCAGTGCCGCACCTTCGTCACAGTGGAAAAACCTTCTGTGATTATACGCTTACAAAAAAGGGCTTCACGCATGGACCCTGCAAACTATTTCGCCCCAATAACCACACCCCTACTAGTTTCCCAGGATCAATGGAGCGCCTGGATTAAGGAATAGTATCTTATGGCCTACCTTCTAGAACATAAACTTAGTTAACCATGGCCAGCATGGGCTTCCTTCGTAAGAAATTCCTGCGCTACTTGCATGACTTGACTGCCCGAGGCCTTGGTACTGGGAGATCAGTTTATAGCAATCTTTTTTTTAGACATGACGAAAGCTTTCGACAGAGTATCCACCCTAAAGTTGCAAAGCTTAAAATGCATCCTACGGTTGGTTGATCCAATGCATGCCGTAGTTTCATCTTATTTGTCATTTGGAAAGCACGACAGTGCAGCGTAAATGGCCTAATATTCTGAATCTTAGATTAGTGTCCAGCTTTATGATCCAAGGGCAGCGTCCTGGGCCCCCTGCTCTTCCAGTTGTACGTAATGATGTCTTCGATCTTATTCGAAACGGCAACTCCGTTCTCTTCAGCAGACGATATCAAAATTGTGTTATTACCTTTCGCCCTAAAGCACGGAGAATCCACCATACTTCACATATCGACAGGACTTAGCGCGGCACTCAACTCCTGGGCAAAACCGACTGGATGATGAAATTTGTCCGCCTGAAAAAAGCGAGCGTCATGGGTACAAAATGCGTTATTACCCTTAAGAGAATTCAAGCTTGAAACTCAATCCATCCCGTTAATTGCCAAGGTTCGGGACCTAAGGCCTAAATTATTCCTGCACCCTAAGCTTCTTCGGGCGATGCCTCTCGTACAGTGGGCGAAAGCAAATTAAATTAGTGGAGCTGTTACACCGAACTCTGAAGTTGAACGAAAACAAACTACACCTTTTTAAGAACCACAAGCGTCAGGACCCATTCTGGAGTATTGCCTCTTCTAGTCTGGCTCTGACACGATGCAGTTGTGACAGAGTTGCGATGTGAAAAACGTTGAGCGTGCATTTTACCAAGCAGTTAATTGGCTGCCCTACAAGGCCTAAGTTACAGGGAACGCTGTGAGTCGCTGATATTAGATCCCTTGTGGCTCCACGGCAAAAGAGTAATCTGGTACTCTTTAACAATATTATGACAAATGTGGCCAAGGCGTCTCTGCGCACCCTCGTATTAGAAAACCCACTGCCGCGGTACTCCCTCCGAAATGCAGATTCTTATTAAAATCTCCCTATTCCAAGGACTTTCGTTAGAGCCAACTTCTCTATTTTTAGATGTATTCGTCACTATGGAATTAAAACTCCGCCCCATGCAATTGCGCAGTCTGTCACCATTATCTATTGCATTTAAAAACGAATTACGAAAAGTAGTTACTGTACCCTTTCTCATCGATCTATACCACCCATACTCACTTCAGGATGGAGTATATGAAACTGGATTGGGCTTCTGAAGAACGCAGTGATGTCACCTTTTCGTTCATTGCGGAAAGGCAAGTAAATCTACCTACTAGTGTCACTAGGAATCTACCGGTTAGCTTCTTCCACATCAAACAAGGCTCTGGCATCAGCGCATACTACTTAGTTACGTTGCAGTTCCACGTCTTGATGTGTGTCTCACCGTTTTCTCATGCCTGAAAAATCGTACAATCGCTAAATAGTTCTGACTTCCTATCCACAAAAACCTTATCGTTCTAGCTGCGCATAGGTTAGCTCACCCAATAGCCCTCTTCCCACCCACTGCACTCTTGACAATCCCAACAGCCGTCGCCAACATGGTGGCCAACCATTAACCTGCAACCGTCTTCTAAAAACAGAACAAAAAACATTCGCTGGATCACCCGCACCCTTAATTCCGATTAACTCTTTCTCTTCATAGCAAAAATGGCTGGCCTGATAGAAATCACCTTGCTCGACGAACCCAAATGATACCTCCAGACGAATAAAGCATAATGTCTGGATTCTTTCGGTTTATCAATAGCCTCAGTACAAGATACTCTATCCATTTTGGCCAATTCACGACTTTTCAAACTATCGCCCGCAAATATAGAGTCCTAGTGTGCTTCGACTCTGTTCGTCTCTCCAATAATGACTGTTTACATCACCAAACCCACTGGCTTCTCTGACCATTTCGTGTTTTGAAAGGCCACGCCCCCTAGAGCAACAGTAATATCTGTTGAATTACCAAGTGGAAATTTAGTTCAACCCTAGTGCATTCATCTTTGAGTTCGATCATTATTTATATCACCAGCAGTTAATCCTGTCCGTCCTATTAAAATACCGGCTCATTCTCGAGTACTCAAGGTGTAGATTACGGATGCCTTTTAGCCAAATAACGCGTTCATTCGGTTTAGAAATCAGGCGCAGACGGTCCATACACTAGAGGCTAGCCAGACGCCAGCCTATTCTAAATAGCATATATATATTCTATGTCTATAAAAAAGGAAAACCACGAGATTCCGCAGCCACCGTGCCGTATAATTTTGAATTGCACTACGCGCCCTAGTATACTTCTTTTTGCTCTGAGCTTCTCGCAATGATTGATCTCCTCCTTAATTTGGCAGGCTGAAGCAGCCTAGGCCAGACTGCCCATCCGTCGTTTTTCCTCTGTACCAGGCCTTATAGTCCTGTTTGGATAGAAACAATTCCCCAATGCTGCTGCCGATTATCCGATTCCTGGAAAACGATGTATCTTTTACCATACCATGCTTATAATTCCTTCCACACACCACGAGTACGCCGGCGTTTACCACAATAGTAGCGGGGTCGCCAGTCGATATCCACGCGCCTTTGTGGCCGGAGCGGGCGAACTCGGGGCGGCGCAGCTCGGCTGCAACGGGTGTGCGGGTGCAAACTAGTTGATAGGCAGATTAAACCTTCATGCGTTCACCCTCTAACAGTATGTTTTTAGGTTGGGTGGCCAGCACTCGGTCAGCCCCACCCGAATGAGCATCGTCTTGTGGTAACAGCACTTGTAAGCTCATAAGGTTCACGTGCACCACTTGTTACTGGTTTCCTCTTGCTACTTCCAAAAATTCTCTCTAACAAATCCATACAAAACGACTCACGAATTGACAGCGTTTTTATTGGCATCTGAATATAAACTGACGTTCGCCAATGCATATCTCACATCCAAATACAGCTGCAAGACCGTTCGTTTTTCATCAAATATTATTCTGGCCAGTGGAATTCGTCAATGACCGATTGCTCCCGGTAGATCATTCTTCACACGATCCCCAGGACATCGCCTTGCATTTGGACCCCGGTTCTCCTTCTTTTCCAACGCCACCTTAGTCTCTAGATCAAGACGAATTTATGATCGCAAAATTGCTCGAAACAAAACCTGATGTATTAGTATACGGTCGCACGTTCCCATCCATTGTTGCCGCTCTCCTTGCTTAAATCGGTCTGTGCATCCAGAATGTTTTGGTTTAGGTACTGCCTTTTTTGACATCCAGTCTGGTTTTTGCTCATCTCCCATTCGTTAATCGCATCCATACTGATCCTCATCTCCACCATATTAATCTGATTATTGAGTATTCCGGCCAACAGGCGGCCGACAGACCATTGCCATCTAGCCATATTTGCGCCCGCGCATTACACACCTTTGCTGCATTTCAGAACAATATAAACTTGCAGTGCCAGGACTGGATAATCAGCGCGCAGAAAATCTTTGCGAACCATTATCAGGTTTGAGTTAAAGCCCCTGCTCGGAAAATCACATTGCTTTTATGATTCATGTGACCGTTTTCCGTGTGCTTCACTGTTGCCTTCCCTGGCCCCTAATTTTGATTTTATCTTGCACAGACCTCTCGTGATGTCGAGAAATATGCAAAACAATCAAAAGCCTTTTCAAATTACTAGAGGTCGCTCTCACCCCTGTTCACTTCGATTTTATGTCCGTAATTTCCTGTGCATCATCTATTTGTAAAAACGGTGATCTTGCCTTAAAAACATGCATTCGCAAAATCCAAGAAGTATACG
>LUCM01000020.1:0-45304 GCA_008360955.1 Fasciolopsis buskii
GATAGATAGATAGATAGATAGATAGATAGATAGATAGATAGATAGATAGATAGATAGATAGATAGATAGATAGATAGATAGTATCGAGTGTATATCCTGCTACATAGTCATTAAGTTGTTATCGCCTTTCCTGTTGCACTGTTTTGGTAAGCTGCTCTCGGTTTCATGCAGCTATGTCTACTTCGTTGATTAGGCCTAGATTTCTCGTTTTTGTTCAGTGTAGGTTGAATCGGTGACATTCACTTTGCTGTGCATCTGACTGTACCTTTGGGCAAAGGGCGATCGAAACTGTTTTAGTTAGGGACGCCGTCAATTCACTTCATTTTGTGCGCCCACTAACCTCGCATGAACATTACCCGATTTTAACTGCTACTCGTCAGTGCCGAAAAGTAGTTAAGTAAAAAATATAAGGCTTACAGTATAAAAGGAAAATATGGCAGCAGGAATAGCTTGAGTACTTGAACACCACTGACTGTGACACTGGGTAGTATCGCTGAAAGTTTCCAGCCATCGAGTATGAACATCTCAGACTCCAACCCGGTTATTATACTTGACCCAGTCGGGATAGACTACCGGTTAGAGATTTTGTGCCCTTCAGCTAGGTCATGGAATGCCCACCCTAAACTATTTTCTGTCTTAGAGAACCATGTATATCGAGAAAATTCAGTCAGCGTGCATGGGTAACAGACACATTTTGCTGAACTTTACTGACCCTAATTCATTGCCTGTATCATTGACGGAGTTCTCGGTCCCACACTCTTCCAGCAACCAATGCGATGCTATTCTTCCGCCAACGTACTCTAGCTGTAGTACAAAGACATCGGAGGTGAAACACAGACACATATATTCTGTCTGCAACAGCCATATTTCTGAGCCATATAGAAGGACCAACTTTATCGATCATTTATGGATAGTCAGATGTAGCGCGGATGATGCAGATGTCACAGGTTGGTAAACCACAAGTAAGCCCCAAGTGTACCACTGACGGTGCTTCGTTCGATATAAGATCACCCGGTGTACAGCAGAGCAGCTAGTGGAGTAAGACTACCTAAGGTGGCTAGACAAAGTTCCAGAAGATAGAATCAATAGTACGAGCATGACAGAGATTACTTATCCCATCCGGAAGTGAATGACAAGAGGAAACTTGTATAAGAAAAGGAGGACTATTCGTCAGATACACATTATTATAATAATATAATTTCTCAAGAGGCCCCACTCAGCATAAATTATTACATAATCCTAACCTCCTAGATTACTGAATTTGAATTCATTTGTAAATATGTGAAGCTATTTTCACAGAAAGCTGGTAGTAAGTAACTTTCGGAAGTCCTGGTTTTTAAAATTTCCCGAAAAGTGTGACACTAAATATTAGTAACATTCACCGACCGACCGATAAGCGACAAGTTACGACTGGGACTATTCGTTGGAGATATCAGCAGAAGAAATATGGGCTATTGGTTTGCATACCGTTTCGTTTTCTCACAACACATTAGCATTCACATTCACTTTCTTCGTAACCACAACAAGAATGGACAAAAGTTCCCCGGAATCCTACGACCCTTTCCGCGGATACTGATGCTCGTCAGGTATTTGTATCTGGTGATATCCCGCCCGTACATACTTATTCATTCCCATTCCGAATTGGTATGTTGCTGCAAATTAAATTCTGGTAAGATGTACCAATTCTGAATGTATAGGGATGTTTGGGTGAGAGAGTACGGACAGAAATACTCGATGAGCGCCAGTAACCGCGAAGCCGGTCTTGTGCTTCCAGGGGAATTCATTCACCTATCCAGATACTACTTACAGTACATATTCTGTTCGTCTTTGAAATTCAGATAGCGTATTTAGTCCTACTGTCTTTTACTTTTGTCGGTTGTGTACCTTCCCAGGCCGAAGCTAACAGAAACATGGTTTTTCGTCCTAATATTTCGCATTATAAAGTAAGTCGGAGGTTATCATAAATTAATTTCTATCCTTCTCCGAAGCAAAGAATAACTATATTAGAATCACCTTCCTGGTCGGTGTTCTAATTGTCCCAAAGTTTGCATGTTCTGTTAAGCAGCTGTTTTAATTCACAGTACGGCTTGCACCTTTCCAATTTGTTTCCGTACTGATGAAGAGTTTCGGGTATCTTCAACCTAACTTATTAATGCTCCTGCTCACGATCCAGTCGGTTTCGCTTGATCTGTTATTAACAGTGCGGTCACTGTTGTTACTATTCATATTAACATGACAGGTGCTGTGTTATACTACTCCGTTTTTCACTTAGGTTAGCCGTATCACCAAGGTGGAGTCAAAAGTCAGCTATTTTGAGGAGTTGTAGCTTGTCATACAAAAGGTTCACTTGAATGATGCCACGTAAAATGACTTGTAACAACTTATTACACACTTGTATATATTTGTTACTATTACCAGAAATGATAGGCCTACTGTTCCCGCGAATTACTGTTTTGCACAGTTGCACGGACATTTTATTACTCGTGTATTTCGCTGGGGCTCTGTTTCTAATTATTTTATGGTCGCGCTTATGCATGCCAGAAAAGACTTGTTGATTAGGGCATCAATTCCCCGTTCCACCCACCCAAGTCATGCCGCTCATGTGATCTTATTTCTTTTCGAGTTTTTATTGATTTTTCAATTGATTACCCGAAAATGACCACGTCAGATCCTGTCGACAATGAAAATGTCGCTAGTGACAAAGACCTAAAAGATAGCGAAACCATATCCAAATCGAGTAACTCAACAGATGTTAACGAGGATCGACAAAAATGGAGAGCCTATATCGGTTTTGGGCATGATCTAAACTACTTGCTTTGGGCAAATAGCTGGATTTGTATGACTTACTTTCTCAGTGGATTATCTGCATTTCTGTTCCATTGGTACACCTATGAATATGTTGATGGCACCTTAAAAATGGAATGTTTCGGCAATATGTGTTGGACAGCAGTACGTGAAATTCGACCAGAGGGGCACAATTATAATCTATTGAAACACCATGGTCAGTACCTTGTGCAACATCATACTGGAATATGGTTTGGATCTTATCTGATGGCCTTTGGATTTTTGGCCGGATTCCGTTTCACCAGATGTGTGGTCAATCTGGGATACTTTTTGAATATTCTGTTAATTTGTCTGTGCGTTTTGGTCGCACCCATTTGTGCACTGGAAGGTCTTACCTGGTTCCCGGGTCCACGTCCCATACATGAGGAAAAACCCATTTGTAATTGGTTAAAGTTACGCATAATGAACGATATGGTCCTGGTTATTGTAACCCTAATCACGGCCATAATTCAACTGATCCTTAACACTCCGTATATACAGCACCGATCGATTCGACTGATGGAACCGCTGCTTAAAGCAATCAAAAACAACGAGCAAATCAATTTCGGTTGGATGAGTCGACAGTCCCCGTACCATAACATTTATTTGTAGAACGAAAACAGCGTACTTGCAGTTCGTTCTATCGTTGTTTAGAATAATCAGTATTGTTAGTACGGACAGCGATAACACCGGTGGCAGCAGCAACAGCAGAAGTAGAGGCAGCAACAACAAGAACAAAAACATGAACAGTAATAACAACAAGAACAACTGCCACATAAGCAACGGCGATAACAACAGGGACAGAATCTTTGCATTCCATCCTGTTTTGTCCGGCAATTCCATCGATAGAAAACATTCAGCCAGTAGAAGGAATATGGTAAGCCGTGATATTGGACCGCCAGATACATACGTTAAACATACTGGCGCGGATAAGATGTTGCAATTTTATGCCCGTAGAGGTTGATTAGAAAGAGTCGTACGATGACAGATGCGAACTGGCTGTTTGTCTAAATAGTCAATGGCATCGAGTAAATGTAAACAGTTAGACATTCCATTGAGATCATGTGCTAACATCATTCTCCACTTGTTTTGAAATGTTTATGGACCAAAGATTTAAGTTCGGGAATGTTATTAACTGGTTACAGTTGTGCTAAATAATTCTGCGGGTGCCAAATGCAACCATTCTGATTTAGCTAAGAACAATTAAAACAGGACAGTTTCGATCTCCCAAGTGGATGATCGGATGGGATAAGGTGAAAATTCTTCGCAGTGTTCCATACCATTTCAACAGATTTAACTGCACAACGTTCACAGAATTCCGTTTGCTGGGAAATTCGATACCAGCTTTGGTTAATGACTTTTCGCATCCTTATCTCGTTGGAATCTGATAGCCCAAATCGGCGCCTATTTCGGCTAGCTGGCTGGGCGATACGGGGACATTTCGACTTATCCTTATTCGTTCTGGTGGTGATTTTAGCTACTGTGATGTCATTCTGCTAGATCAGGTGGATTGCCTCGAATTTCAATGGCAAATATAAAACTGTTGGGTGCAATTTTAAAAAAACTATTTCGTGCACAATAACAAAAAATAACTTACGGATTTATCGAACTATTGAAATAATAATGATACCTGACTTCATAAGACCCAGAGACAAGTGAGTTCAATCATCGTGATACCTGTTAGGATTCATCTTTGCATATCCAACAATCGTGAACCGTCTTGAGGTGTTCAGAGGTGACACAGAGCGCTGGATTCCATTTAGATCAAAAAGACTGACTTAACTATTACGCCTCCGATAGTCGGTGCTGCGATCGGGAATGAAACCCGCGAATCTACACTTCCTGAGACTAGATCGACAAGCGAATCCTATAAATGAACATCCAGCATAGAGCAATCATTAGCCCAATGTAAAGGCAATCAACCATGTTCTGGTTATTGCATTGCCAAGATAGGTTGGTTCCAACCAGAAAGAACGTCACGTGAAAAGGTTTTTACCATCTTTTTCTCTACTTCCGTTATTAAGGAAACAACAATGCGCATCAGATTTCAGGAATACAGCCGCGACCGACGGAGTTGCCAAATGAGGAAGTTGGCCGGCGCTCGGAGGATTAGAACCCATGACCTTATCCGCTGTCCACCGCCGGTCGGAAGGAGCCAAATATCAAGCGGAATTCAAATGACTGGGGTGGTTTATCGAAAATAGGCCTCTTCTTCAAACCCCTTTGTGACAGTACACGCTACTTATTATTAAATTTTGACAAATATGATCACTGTTCCAGACAAAACCACAACAAAAGTCCCATCGGTGAGTCCCGCGTGCAGAGATTGGGTATACCGTTTCCAGTACCACTTGATACATGACTGTGATCCTTGATAATACTATCGTAAGCGAAATCGATAAATCAAGGAGAATGACACATCTGCAATGGACCGGACCTGTTGGTAGTGCCAATTATACGAGCGATTCATCTTCGAATGGTTTCGCAACAACAGACTCGCAATTGGGTTACGAACAACAATGTCGATTTCTACATGTGGTATATGCAAATGGACTGTTTATCCCAAATGTCAGCAAGTAATTTGTGTTGGCACGATGAGACAGGAGAACCGACTTGTTTAGTAGTGCTAATAAAAATAGATTTTCCTATATTCATTATCCTCATCGGCGGCATTAGCAACACTATCATCGACATCATCAACTTGTTATACTGATTCATCTGTATTTCGTACATATAATAATACAACTAATGCTAATAACAATAGTACCATTCAGGTCCATATGGTCTTTAGCCAAATGGCTGTTTCAAAATGGAAATTGAAGCGAACTTACTGCCGCCAAAATACAATGATCGGCAGTTTAGGCGATACTCATACCACTTTGTAGCTATGACAGACTTCGACAGACTTGCTACAGGTCAGCAATCGGTTGGATCTGTCATCTCAAGTCGATGTAAGAAGCCAAACGTATCTAACGTAACATCTATTCCAGTTCGTGCTCGCATGTTTTCTGTTATATTATGTCTCCAGCTTTTTGATCTCATACTTGTACCCACCTTCACGGAGGCTGGGCAAAACAGCGACAAAGTTGTTCTGGAATGATGCGAAAGTTAAGAACCTTTGCCAAGGAGCTCGTTATGTGCGATCGGAATTTCATTTTATTCCGAGTTGTGCTCGCAAGAAATGCAAAGATCTGTCCTATCGAACAGATGAATACGTAGGATTTCTTTTTCGTAACGAAAACTGAGGAGTGATTGGGGTCCCCAAAAGACAAGCAGAATAACCGAGAGGTTGCGAATTCAAATAAAATTGTCTCAATTTATCGGACATCTGATTCGTGCAACCTAAAAAGTAAGCCTAAATTTCCTGGTTACTTAGTGACCACACAAAATAGAGTAACCTGATCAATATTGACTATTTCCCGCAAGGCTAGATTGAACCAGAGTTGCTGAAAGAAGACAGTTGTTTGTATGGCGATCTTTAAAAGAAGCCATGGAACTCTAATCCGGCGGACTTAGTCCGCAAATGGGAGAAACAGCAATCGCAGGGATGGGAGGCTAAATTTTTCTGATCCTACCCATTCTATCCCAATAAACTTCATCTTCAAAACTTTTTACCTCTTCTTTAGGTGAAAAAGGCAACTTAAACACTCGAACTGGTATTGACCTAGGCCTAAACTAACAATTACCCCGGACTTAGAGAAATTCTTTTGCATTCAGTTTAACGGGGTTTGCTTTAGTCTTGCGTTAGTCATCCGTGAAACAAGCAACCGGGTCAAATTTTTCGCATTCTTGAGCCCATACGATCGTTTCCAGCAATGAGAACTGAGGAGCTAATATTTTTTAAACTACTCACATTCGTCTTAAGAGGATAGGTCTGATAGGTTGTGCATTTCAATTATTCGCTTGTGAACGAATCAGGTTTTCCCCGTTTGAAACGAACGCCTCGGTTTTTACTACGATCGTTTGAAACAATCGCCCTGGTTCCATTCCCGGACTGTTTACGGAACGATACGAAAGTTATAAACTCTTACTGAAAAGTTCAAAAAGGTAGTTGAACTGAATCCGAAGAGAAGTCCGTGCATTGGAGGCATCTTTCCGACGGTCAGTCTCAAATGATGTATGAAGTTGTGTATGTATGCCTGCATGGTAAATTATATGAAAAGTATGTCTTGTGGCAATATGATTTCGTAGGGTAATAAAATTACCACAGTTAGCTGACGTTTCCATGGTTTCGATGTCTAATTGGTGTATCGCAACTCGGCGAGTTCGCAATGGACTACGTACAGGATTAGCCCATTTGGGTGATACAATCCAGTTCGGAAAACCAGGCTTCTGATTCGCATTGGAATTGTCGAACTTTCGTTTTTTAGTTCAACGGAGTGAAAGAGATCCTTGTCGTGAGACAAAAAATGTGCGCATAAAAAGCGGTTTATCTTTTGCTTTATGTACCGGCCGAGACTAGCTAAGTGTTCGCTACATAAGTAGCAAAATGTTCTAATTTCGTTCATTTTTTTGCCTAAACTGGAACGTTTAATTCAGCGCAGTCTAGGTGTTCAGTCATCACAAGTTTCGACAGTGGGCAATGCTATAAAAGCACGTAAGCGTACAAGTTCACGTGGGTCAGCCCATTTTTTTCCCTTTTCTCCTATTTCACCGATCAACGAATATTAGTCTTCGGATGTTCTCCACTGCTGTTTTAATATGCCTGTTCATCTACCCATTTTGACATTGACTAACCTGGTCTTTTTCATACTATTCCCTCAAACGTATACGACTAATTGCCCCACAATCTCACTGACGCGTTCCGTGGCGCTGAACTTGTTAGTACTTTCCGCGGTGCCCACTAAAGACAATCAACCGGTGGTGACCGTGCCAGCCGATAATGCCAGTTATACGCTCCCCTGAAAAATAGTTAAAATGGACTATAGACCTGTGCTGCGCGGTGCATTTTGCTAGTCACCCCCCCCCCCCAGTCACACTACCACAATTTCACCAAATGGAAATGCGATGACCATTCGTTTTTTTCATTCTATTTCATCAGTAATTGACTTATTGTTTGTTCAGGTAGCTTTGCTGTGATTTCGCTGAAATCATTGCTCGCTTTTTCCGTTTTTCTTATCGTTGACCTCACCTGGCTGCTTCCGACCTGCAAAATGGTCGTGTTTACCGAATCAACTCTGACAGATTTGTCAGGATTTGTATGTTCGAAGTTGTCCCTGATTTTATGCCGACAGTATATTACATGGGCATGTTCATCAATGCTCAAACTCTAGCAGTGCATTTTGTAGAATTCGGGGTTTCTGTAGTGGTTTCCTTAACCAGCCTCCATTGACGCAAATGAAGTAAGAATGAACTCAAATTAGTGAAATATATCAGTCACTTTGGGATATGAAATACACAAAATCACTTGATTAAATGCCACTTGTCAGATTCTGTTTCACAAATATTTACTCAAATAGTACGCCACTCGTTTCGAGTTCCCACTGGTCTTTCGCCGTGTTCGGCATTCCGATGAAAAAAAGAAAATGACAATTATAAGCTTCATGATAGGGTGATAGATGCATCCGGGGACAGTTCTGGAGCCTATATGTCAGTGCTTGACAGTGTGATTTATTCATTGGCATCTATTGGGAATATCCGTGGTGAGTTAAATTACATTGTAGCAATGAGTGAAGTTCTTAACGTGACTAAACGATTATGAATTAATCCACTGAATCTTGTGTTCCCCATCCTCCCCTAGGCTCGATGTCCAAAATGGTCTCTGCGGGGATTGGTTTTATAATTAACATTTTTTCCGACTACAAAGAATGTGTTAAACTCCTTGTCATGTCTGATCCTGAAAGGGGTTCTATCTTCTAGCAAACGACGCAAACATCATTGGACATGGATTTATTCCTTCCACCGTCTGCATCCCCCTCCCTCGTCTGTCCATCCGATTGTGTCCAATGAACCTGTTCTTTTTCGGAGATCGGCCTCCTAGTCTTGAAAATGTGTGACCTGCTGGTACAGGGCAGAATCAGATTTTTCGGTGGTCTATTTTTGTATTTCCTCCACCCCATTTTTTGTCTTGGTGATTTCGTTCCTCATACATTCACCACTAGCCGGTGTATCAGAAATATTAGCACACGTTAACACAAGTACACGCCTTGATTTATCCTCTTCTTAAAAGTCCCTTCCACCCTCAGAAATTCGAATAAACATCCGAAGAGCTAAAGCTGATTCGAGTGAAATGTTTTTCACTATGACCACGGTCTGAGATGGACCTCGTCATTCATTTTAAGCGTACTCTCACTAGTTACCCCCCTGATCAGCCACCAGCTAAAACTCCTTTCAGCCGAATTTCTCACTTTCTTCTCACCCTCTTTGACGCCCCGGTGGCTGTTACGCATGCAAAATACAAATTCGTGAATGAATTCAATCACACGATGATCATCGGTCAATTCGTGAGACGCGAAATAGAATCATGCGAATCGCAGGCCTCCTGTCATTAGCTTAGTGGTCACCCATTTACTTGAATTATTTCCCCTCGTCCGCTCTCCCTTAGAGAGGAAGAGATAACGTGTTCAAAAGAATTGTTCGAGATTTCTGACGAAGTGAATGACGGTGTATGTGAAACCGCTTGATGATACTTTTGTGTTTTGTGTAGATCATTCCTTCTACATATCATACATATTCATGAGTGCATCAAATCATCTCAGCACACGCTGAAGCTATTACCCACATAGATGATCTGACCAGAGAATTAGAATGGTACAGGTAGTTTTGGGGAGACAGTGTCAGAGAATTCTCAGTCCCAGAGTGAATGTCCACGGAATCGCTGTATTAAGTATTTCTAGTATTAGAGGGATTTACGTCATGAAAACCGAAATCAGACTAAAATGGAATTTTATGCCATTTGATTATATAATGAATCCTGTTATAGAGATGGGGAATCCAACTTCATTTTTCACTTACCTCGTTAGACTCAGACATCACTCTGGTTCGGTCCTCGTGACCATTGTCATCCTACGGATATCCTCTGGTTTTGGTTGCTATTTCACAATAAAATCAGCAATCAAAGAAAGTGGTAGTAAAGAAACAAGTATACAGCTGAACTTAATGGCCAAGAATTTCGACTCATTCATTCGTCCTTTTCGGACGCAGTTGACATACACTGCTGATGATTTGTAAATCGGGTGGAGAACCTGTGCAACACACCCATAGTTTCTTTATGTTGATATATGCGTTCATATCCAATGATGAAGGATTCCCTAAAATGTTAATTAACCAGAGAAAAACCGTGCAAAGATAATCTCAACCTGAAATTATTCCTACTCGGTCTGCTCCGATCTGAACATCCGGATGGTACTCAAACGAGCTGATTGTACATTGTCACTTTGACTCATACCTTGCAAGCGTTTTTTTGATTTTGACGGCACTTAATAGTGTCGGCTCATGAGTTTTTCCTACACGTTTGTGCTTGGTAGATCCGAGCGCTAGCAGCCTTCCATAGAAGAATGCTGAGTTCCAGTATGTCACAATAGTACTTCGTTCATAGTTGAACCATAAGATATAATGGGCACTTGGTGTCGCCGGACTTCGGAAAGCTGCCACAAGTACGTAGATCTCTACAGAAAAAATCGTAATGTCTACTTTTGTTTTTGCCACAGCTCTCGAGGTGCCAACTGTGTGAATAGACCCTCGTTCTGTAATAATATTGTGCGTACTATTTATCGAGGTGAAATGAAACCAGTATTGACAAACCAAGTATCTTTAATCTTTTTCTTTTTCGTTCCTCTATTATTGAAATAACAGTACAATTTTTAGGGAAGAGGCCGCCTCCAGTAGAGGGCTACCAAGTGGGGGATTTGTCCGGTGGTTGAAGGATTCGAACAGGTGACATTCACGTCGGAAGACTACGATCTCATCTCTTTGACTATAGGATCAAAAGAATCGTCGAAGGCACGTTGATATGTAGGTAAAATTAATTTCTTTTGCTTGACCAGGTCGGTGGTTTTCTTCAGTTGCTTGAATAAGCTAACGTGAGTGCATTCATCTCATTCCGCGGAATCATATTTTCGAAGTGCAGCTAGCTTGCCTAACCTCTTTGGAGATGGGATTTTTCCGGGGTTATAAGACACAGAAATAATCTTTCTTGGATAGAAATTTTAAAACTGCGGTTGCTGATAAAATTTTGATTATTCCGCTAACCACGTTGAACCTTTCGGCTAAGATTTCACCGGAAGGAAATTGTACGATTGCCTGCAAACCGTCGGTCAGCCAGACGAATTCAACCGGATTTGAGCAAAATTTGCCAAGTTATCATACAATGGATAAAATTCCACATAGATGCGCATCGGATGCTTGTTGATTCAATGCTAATACTTGCGTACTACGTGCTTGAATCTTTCCCTACAGACCGCTTCAGTATATTCGTAATATCCAAGCGATATCTTTGTTAAAGGTTGCATAGGTGAGTTGTAGCTGTGATGAATGGCTTTTCTGCTTTTGGATTGGCCATGGTCAAATTAGAGAACATACGCATTAGTCGTATAAGTTGGCATATTTTTCGCAAATATTGTCTGAATATATGATTTCCGAAAGATCACGGCCAATTTAGGCAACAGAATAGCTCATGAGCTGTGGGTACGCGGCACTCTCATGTCACTTAATCTCACACTTGAACACTCATCAAATATAACTGTCGTCCGATGTCCACTTGGGAATAGGAAACGTGAATGAATCTCGTGTTTTAGGCCACCTAATCCGGTTGAACAAACATTCTAATATCGGTCCTACTGAACTAGCTGGAGTATCTTGACGTTTTCCCCTGCAAGACCCTAGGTTGTGTTCATAAGTTACAAACTCAAGTCGCTCCGGCGTATAACCTGTATTCACTGCTTACGAGTAAACACAAATTAATCAATCTAGTTCCTTACGTTTGTTGATAAACCCTATCCTTGGAGTGGCGAAATATTCTTTCCATTTAATATTCGTGTAGTTTAGCACTCACTGACACAGGCGCACACACAATTCTGCGGAAGATTTATCGTACCAAAGCCTCATTTTGCCAATGAGACGGTATACAGAGGACGCAAAAGCAATATGCTGCGGTCTGCAAAACCTCCACTTTGCAACGACCCTCATACACCGCGTAAAGATAATTTTATCTCCTCTCCACCTCAGTTTGCCCAACTGGCACATAAATCTTAACCTGATAATATCGCCTCCATGTTCAGCTAACCGTTAAGTGGCAGACAGATGTTTTAGACAATATTGCGTTGTTCGGATCGGATTCACCCGCCACTCTGTCCCGTAGCAAGTTGACACGTGTGACCCAAATAAGAGACGCATAAATCTGCACGTGCATAATCAAGGTTCTGAACCCAGTAACGTATGGAACGGGGGAAGGACTAACGAAATCAGTCTTCACCCTATTCTGTTGCCATCACAACAAGTTGAACCTGACTTCTGTGGCTATCGGATTTTCGTGAATTTCTCCTCTAGAAGATGTATCGGACGTGTTTGTATACCACTCACAACGGGTTCAGGGAAAACCAAGTGTATGCACTTGGGTTTCAGAAAACTTGGTAGTTCACACTACATAGTGTGACCCGATGTTTCCAGCCAGTGGTTGAAAAACTTTGGCAAATGATCAAGACGGAAACAAGACGCCTATCATTATTGAAGTCAAAACTTTTGGGGATTTCGGAACAATCTTTAAATGAACAGAAACGTTACGGATTTTAGCTACTCTAGCCCGGGTTTAGCAGATTAGTAGAAGGACAAAAAGACACTCGATTTAGTTCCCGCGACACTAAAACCACTTTGCTTTCAAAGAACCTTTTGCCGTGAAAGTGTAATGCAGTAAGATAACGAACCTTCGTGCATCATGAAAATACTGGAACCTGCACATCAGGAGAGTGGCAAGGAAAGATCATTGGAAGTCAGAAATCAGTGGACAACATGGGTAAGTTAGGATGTTTGTATTTTTGGCCGGAGTCAGAAGTGCTCCCTAGTGGATGAATTACCGAAATGAGCCCGGATTCAGTCAGTCACAAGAGTCACTTATTAAAATCTATGGTCAGGTTGCCAGAAGGACTGAAATTTCGGATGATGATGATGCTGACAACGGTGATGAAATTCTTGTTCATTCATTATGTCAAGTCGATTATACCTGTTGCATTGAGTAAGCAGTACTTTGACTTTGACGTAAACGTGTTTTCGCGTCAACAGTTGCTTCTGTTTACATATCCAATTAAAATGCCGACCATAAAAATAATGCAGCTGTCGCAGTATTTCACACCAAGAGGGGGCAGGGGGATACATTCCACGACTGACATTGTCAGACTTGCCGAAATCAGATGATGAAACAAAAAGGCATGTTTCTCATCCTCTCCTGCCGAATGGAAGGGGGAATGAATGCTGAATCTTGTCGGAGGTAGAGAGGAAGAACGAATGGAAGGTTTGGGAATCGCATTGTAATTCATGTGATACACTGAGGTCAACACATGTCTTATCCAGAACCTACACTGAGGGGCGAAGAAAGGGGGAAAGTTGTTAGTTTGTCAGCGGATGAACTAGCCGAAATTTCCGGAGAACTGTAATCGAAAAAATCCGTTTACGTACTTGTACTGAACACCAGCGGGTGGGAATGTACTCAGTGGTATGTCGGGAACATCGTTGTTTTGACTTTGTCATGCAAGGGAGAACGATCAGTGGAGGCTCGTCGTGAATTTTTCGTCATTGAAGCCCCATGCTATGAGCAGTTTTCTTTACTGTGAAACGGTGAATTCCGGAATAAAACCACCAAATTGGGCAAAACAAATTGTTCATTGTGCTATTGTCATCAAGCATTGCTAAGTCAGTTGTTCACAGTAGCATTTATAGGATTATCAGACGTGAGATATGCCTTAGGGGCAGCAAATGAAAATTTCGGACATCACAAGTTGTTCGAATTCTTACTCAGAAATATGCTTAACTGTCACGTCATTACAACGAAAAATGAGCTGCATTTGTTGATTCTAATGGCCGCATTTTGTTGATCACGAGAGTAAGCATAATTTACTATCTGCTTCGATTAACGAATTCATTCACATTTCTCTGCTTGTTCGGGGGAGGGGGCGTAAATGCCCACGCCGAACCTTTCAAATTGAATGGCTTCTCAGTAAAGTGAGATACGTGAAATACGTAATTCATCATCTCGATCAACCAATGCAAAACTCTTCTCTAGTCAATTAACTTTTGTTCATATCTGAGATCCGGATATTTCCAAGCACTGATTCCAGTCGTGACGGATGAAGTGAAACTGTTTGTTGTACGAAACAACTGTGATCGGTTTCGTAGTGATAAGCGTTCCACTCTCAATAAGTAACAATACGTAAGTGCTGAGGCGAAAGAAGGCGACAGGCTTCCCTCGCATACGCGTTTTCCGTTCTACGCACCCGGCCAGGGAGCGCACCAGGGAAGATCATTGTGCGCGCACGATATTTCGCGAACTTCGACGGGATCTGATCATATGCGCACGGCGCCGAGTAAAACACTTTAAGATCTGATCAGTCCACGTGTCACAACACGGTCTCGTTTATCATCAGGTCATATGACCTGAAAGACTAACTGAATTTACATTCTGGTGAAACCTAATTTGTCATTGTTGAACGCGGTGGGGTTTGTCATTGATTTTAAAACAAAACATATTCTTAGGAGCATAATAGCGAACGTGGGATAATTTATTTTCCTCAGTCATACTCAGTGAAACTCACACATGGACTACCTTAGCAACCTATCATTGTTGACCTAGTCATTTGTTTGTCTCATATCCAGGCTGTCATCAAACATGCGGAATAAAGGCCGAGCAATGATGACGACCACCATCACCATCATAACAACAGCAGTCGTTCAGGCTCACGTGACCTTAATGGAGAAATTTGCGCACTGTACAGCAACCGGTCCTCATAAAGTCGCATTTAATAGGGTAAATTTATCGTATCATATAAATTACACTGGAGTCCTGGGAGTTTCCATGTGGAGATGTCACAGGCCGCGCACATCTTCGGGTTAAGTAGATAATTCCTGATTTTAAATAGTTATCACCAATGAAAAGAAATTCACTAATTAGGGTATTTGATGTACGGAACTCTTATCGGCTCATGTCTGCAGATTTCATCATTTCAGCCGGGTCAGAAGCCTCACCTGAATACTTAAACATAGCGGAACATGAATTGTCCTAGGTGACCTATGTGTACGTTTAGTCAGACTTGGGGACGAAACATGAGTTGTGGAACAAATGCCCCAGTATTACACCGAAAATGTGATCATAAGATTGCATTCGGTTGAATTCAGACCAGAATTGGTTGTCCAATGGGAACATGAAACGAGCTGAAATCTGGGTTAACTTTTACAACATAACCCCTCTAACCCAACCTAACCCATTCCACGCAAACTCCCTGTGTTCAGCTGGCAAACAAATGTCACTGGTCCCACGTGAAATTTGATCCCCGGTCGAAGTTGAACACATCCTAATTGCAATACAATACAGAAAAGCGGAATCGGTTGGAATTGGTGGCGCGCGGGACAGACAGATAAGATGGGAGAGGGCGAGAGACCTGGAGGGGCAATCATTGCAACCGAACCACATTCACAAAAGGATTAATTTGGACTGATGAATTAGGTACCGGCTGTTCAAAACGGATCATCGGCTTTTAGGCTATCAGATATCATTCTCAAAATTCGGAGTTTCAGATGATTTCTGTTCCAGCCTGTTTTAATTTGGATGATATGCCCAGTTTGTTTGTCGTGTTTGATTATTGTTTGGAATATTACGTCACATTATTGTTTAGGAAATAGTATGAAAGGGACGTGAAATCCGTGGAAATGTATGACCTTGTTGACAACCTTAGCTTTACGTTCCGAATGGCTCGTATATTCAGTCCCAGTCAGTTAGATCATGGATACGATATTTCAGCTATCAAAAAAGCCAATTGTCTGACTCCTATTGACGCAATCATAGATTATACCGTAGTTTGATTTATTCTTTTTTACCCGCGCATCTATAATGCGTGTTGACCCACTCACTGAATTTAACCTCATTAAGCCTGAGGTTTTCCTTCTGTTCGGTCGAGCCTGATCAATTTATCTAGATAAGCAGATGTAAAATAAAAGTGGAGAGAGATGTAACAGTGAGACGAAACCGTGGTTTTATCGTGTTGCGTCTGGTTCTATGCAGTTTATCAAAATCAACTGTTGAACAACAGTCGTGCAATGCTAGCGATCCATGTATTTTAGCTAAATCCTCCCCCTTTGGGGTAATGGTCACGGTTGATTCTCCAGCATTCGAAACATGGATGATATAGCACGAAATAAGTCCTATCAGTTGTTAATTTGTCAACTTAAATGGGTTCGCTGAAGCCGCGTGCTGAAACCCAAAGAGATACCAGTCGCCACTGTCTCAAGTGTATATGGGTGACAACTAGTGAGTGAAAGTGTTGCATCCCTCAGCCGATTACATTGATGTTTGTTTCGCTTACATACTGATGGTACCAACATTTTGCACCATTCATCCATCAACAAGTCCTACTAGTCGTATCTCAGCACACAATAGAAGATGGCGAGGGAAATGAATACGAACAGGATCATCTAATTTATTATTTTTTTTAAATCATGGTACAATACACAATTGTTGGTACAATACACAACGTAACGATGATTCGTTCATCTATTCTCTCATGTGTACTTTTCATTCATCTCCTTCCTTCAGAAGTTTGCAGCCTAATTTGCCTAGGCTCAGTCGCACGCATTACTCATTACCGTTAAACTTGAACTCATTATGCATGCTTTTTGTCTCGATTTCTGGCAGCTTTGTGTTCGTCGGCTAATAACCTTAATTATTTTGATAATGTCTTTCCCGAATGTCTCATTGCGATCAGGTTGAGCGTCGCAGGTTCCTAGCCAATCATGCTCCGAGAACGCTTAAAGAAATGTGCTCAAGTGACTGGCATGTCAACTGGTTGCTCTAGCTTACCTGTAGGTTTATCTCTTCTCGCCAAAGTGTGAAGATGAAGACACATGTCCAAGATCTCCACCCGGGCTGATTGATTCCTGATATTCAATCTGATAGTGCATTGAGTCTGATTCAAAATCAGTTGTGTGCAACGCATGACGCATATGTCATTGTGTTTATCGGCATCAGAGGAAAAGGAATGATTTACTAATCAGCCAGACTGTATAGCGTGATCAGAATGAGGCAGAAAATGAATAATCAGCCACCGGCTTCCAGTGAATTGCAGGTTAAGAATCATGATACTCGTTTGTTTTATACTAAGGAACGAAGCAAAAAATGTGACCGGAGTTCAAAAGGAATTACCATTGATTAGTCCGTAAGACAAACTAGCCGCAATGAGCACCATGTGATGCGTCGGGTTCCGGTCAACCAGGATTGAATCGTGCAAAGCATGGATTTCATCGATCTGTACGCTTCAACACCGCATTATAAACCAGTCCACACAATTACATTCTGGTCAGTTCAATTTGGTGGATTTTTGCTCCCACTTAATCGAGTAAATCAGATCAAAGTCCTCAAGTCAAACGGAGAACGCCGTAGAATGCAGGAAAATTTGTTTATGGAACTCCATGAACAGTCTATAGTGGAGGGGCATCTTCATACGCACTTTAGCACTACCGGTTACGTTGATCTTCTTTCACCGCGAACTTCGAGAAACCAACCCTTACCAATAAAACTACCGCATTGCAGTTTTTCGATCAAATCTTTTGGCTGATTGCAGTTGGGACCTTACGAAATGTCATCATCAAACAATGATCAGAAATTCACTAAGGACACATATGAAACAGGCATGCAATACATCGAGTATTATACTTCGGAAATAGAACTTTATGCTGATCACTGGACCACTGGAAGATAATCCAACCAGGCACTATCTATGGGGATTACAATTTAGTAAGATATTGTTGGTAATGCGTCAATGGGTTTAAAAACAGTTATGCATTTACCCTATTTGTATCGTATAAATATGGAATGAATTAGTCTATGGGTAACACGAAACAGCATCAAATTCATGCTGTTTAATGATGACAAATAGTACACGTTTCGACCGAACTTTGTTGAAATGTTCTCTTTAAGGGTACACTGCTCTTGGTCATATAAAGGGCCACTTACAATTACCGTTACGTTTTCTTTCTTTCTACTCACGGTGATAGATGTATGCAAATCTGTATGAATTATGGTGGTTAAACGCCTCAGAGTTCGGAGTTCCTTTGATTTTTTATTCACTTATTACTTTTCCTGTGTGTTCGTGTGCTTGTAATTTTGTGCGTGCATTTGGGCCTGTCTATGGCCTGTTTTTCCCTTGCTTCGAAGTGTTCAGTGGCTGGCCATTGCGGACTGATTTACCGCTTTTGCTTCTTTTTGAGGTCTGTTTATTCGGAACAGTTTGCATAACTAGCGATAGGTTTACTTGAATCTCATCAATGCCACTCAACTGAATGATCCACAAGACGGGCCGCGAAAATGTCTGGAATAACGTTCTTTGGAGCAATTTAGCCAATGCGTTAGTGTTGTGGGGAATCGGTCATTGACGTAACGTAACACATGATGTCGTCATCATCCGCCTAGTTCATACCACGTAAACAAACTGGGCAACCGCAAGGGGGAAACCAATAGGAGGATGTATCGAACACCATGCACTTTGTATGGGAGATCGAGTTGGCTGTGTTGAGTGTTCATAAGACGCTTGCATTTGTTGTACGCGGTAGGCTACCGCAGACGGAACGTGACCCGAGCTCCTTATGAGGCCAACTAGACGAGGATTTCGGGTTTCGATACAACAGTTGCAATGGTCTGACAATGGCAACTGTGCCAGTTGATCAAATGGGGCAATAAATTAACATGCCGAATGTAGACAGCTTGATAGCATGTTAAAAGTGAACTCTGGCAAAAAATCACAGCAGTAAAACGTGCAAACTGACCTAAGACCAAACAAATTATACTAATTAATGTCATAAAGATAAGTGGGATTGAGAAGCACGAGGAAACTGGCCACTTGCTGGTAAGCTGACGGGGATGCCGATGTATGGGAGAAGCGTTTAAACATTTCTGGCGTGACTGCAGTGACCGCAACCGTGTATTCACCATTTATTATCACAATCAAATTACCCATAAATTAGCCCACTCTCGATCTCTTGAACCACATAGGGTACCACATAGGGTTGGTAGATAAATACAACTATAAACTCATCCGCATGCGATACTTGCTGTTCATTTGCTTCTAGATGAATGCACAAGAAGCATAAATTTCAAGAGTTAACGGTAAATCAAACCACATGGGAGGCCAGGATTTCCAGCGGTTTTCTCATACCAGCTAGCAGTACAACCACACAGGAATAATGTCATGGGAGCACGATTCTAAAAGTCGATCGAAGGATGACATTTCTTCAGAGAACACGAAGTGTACTGGTGGTTTGATACCGAGTGACTGCTTCAACTTCGGAATACTACACGAATCAGTGACCTTTCAGTTTTCTACTAGCAGTGGCTGACCAAACTGGTTTTTAAATAAGATCAGTGGTCTTAGATTTACAATTCCTGGTAGTAGCTACCCTAGCGAGCAGTAAATTGCATATACCAATTTTTGTTGCAGACCGTGAAAGCGAATGCAGAAAGTCACGAGAACGACGCAATTTTTATTGCAGTTCATCAAACTGATGCACCTTTCAAAATAAATGTTATTATAGTCGTTCGTGATTTCGTGTTGCTGGGTTCCCCGAAGAAATGAAGAACAGAATAAGAGTACTGCACCTGTAGTTTTCATTAATTTGATACTGAAGACGTTTCCCGGAAACCTATTGTTAACAACTTACATTGAATGAAAGTCAACTTTTGAAGGCTGTTTGTGAATAAAATAATTGTTATAAAAATGACAATAATTATGCCACCTATTACTACTACTATTACCATTGTGACCACCACTACTACTATCAGTGTTACTGCTGTCATTACAGCTGTTACTATCATAAGACTAAGTGAAAGCTTTCCAGTCCCTCAGTATGACCCTCTTACTTTTAACAATATTCCCAAATCGAGTAAAGCGGCAATGAATGTCGCTTGACCATGAAATTCGGTCTACACAAAATGTATGCAATTTTATTTAAAACCTTATCAGCTCAGAAAATTCATATTTTACTAAAGAACGACACAGTAGTTCTTTGCAGAGGCGCAACCAGGCTCAGCTGAGTTACGTGTAATTTGCTCAGTGTAGCTTCTTTGCGGTCGTTGTTAGGATGCCAGAAACGCCGGTCTAGTTTATCCTGGCAAATGAGGACATGAAACTCACCGAAATGATCTTATGGGAATGTAACTACGTGGATTGGTTCGTTCTTGAAACGAAAACGGAGGTAAAATCCACGATTTATATGGTTCAGTCGCCGTTGAAAAGGATGCTGATTTATCACGTGATGTTCAATGCGACTGATCTGTTTCATCTGTTGATGGGCAACTTTTTGAATCGTCATTACTTTCAAATCATTTTAGGATCTTATCATAACTACTCAGAGTTGTCACCCTACTGGATCATAGAGGCCGCATTCTGATAGGTTTGAAAATTGCCTCATTCACATTGAGGTTCTGTGTTAGGTGAACTGGACGTTGATGCGTAGCCCATAAATTTACAAGCAGGTACATACTACCCAGATCTTGGGACAGAAAATCTTGCTTTCACACAGTCGCCATTTATTTCGCTCTGAAAGAACTCGATAACAAGTTAAACTTTGGCAATGCTTTCATTGCCTTTTTTCTGAACTGCGAATTTTAATTCTTATTCTTCATTCTATTCGGTCCACCTTTTACCACTGCTGTTGTATAATTTCTAATCACAAAAGGCACCACATCTCATTCATTCGCTATCCGATTGCTCCCAAACGTGTTGAAGACAATCCTAAGTGTTCATCTCAGCAATAGCACTATATCGAGATGCATAACCAGAATAGGTGAGAAACTCGCTCGTTCAATCCCTTCTTTAATGCGGCTTCTGGCAAGTGCAAATTAGTCTGTTTTGCAGCTCTACACATCACTAGATTGCACCTCAACGGTCTTCGTGTGTGTGTGTGTGTGTGTGCATGCATTTCTTGGTGAGTGGCCAATGCTGCCCACCGCTGTACGTCTATCGTCCTAGTCACTAACAATTTGTATTCAGTACTCGGCTCGAAACTTAGGAGTGAGTAGTTTTTCTCGTTCGTCTGCAGCTGTCGTTAGAACTTCACATAATAGCTGACTAAGAGGGGGGGGGAGAAAAAAGCGATAAACATGTAATTGGGACTTCACATGCCGGTGGGTTACACACTAAAAAATTTCCCACCCAAGAATATCATGCCAAGTAGCTCTCATGTCATGGGCTGATCATTGTTCGGTTTTGGAGTAGCCCCAGTGCAAATGAAGTCAGAATATGACAGGCGACTGTGCCATCCACATGGGATTCTTTCTTCTAGTTTGCACAACTGTCTGTGCGCATCGATTTTCACAGCTTTCGTCAAACAGTCACAGCCTACGATTTCTGTTGTTGAGTCGTTCCTATTCTACCCATGAAACCTACAGCTTTCATACGCAACTTGTGCTCCGAATTAGTGCAAATGTAAGAAAGATTTATGTGTAAATATGCAGCCAAACCTAGGAAATATTGTTCAACTTGAAGGACGTAACTTGCCCAAGACTGCTACAAAGGGGCCGTTGTGTTTTCACTTGCATTGAGGTGGCACCAACAGGCAGATGGGAAATGGAATGGAGAGCCCGCTTAAGTACTAAACATCGAATAATGAAATTTTATGACAGTACCTCGATAGAATGTCATCTAACAGTGAACACCACTCCATAAAAATACTAACTGCGAGTTGGCAAAACACGGAATTGTCCTGACTGATTTCGTCTCCCTGATACAGCACACGAGGAGGGAATCCAAGTGCATGTGCAGCCCTATCCTGTAAGAAACTTCTATCCCACAAACGATTTGAGTAAAATATTCCCTCTGTATGTTATCAGGTGTTCTGTTTACTGTGGAATAAATGAGGCCAGGATATTGCATACATAATGTGTGCAATAAAACCCGGACGGGAATGATCAGACGAATTAAGTATCTGTTACCTTCTCAAACGGAAAGAGGTTCGACTAATACAGTTCCACTTTCATGGTCATAATCGATGGTCCCCACCTCTACCACCACCGAGTAGCGCGCCATAGAGTAGCATGTAATAAGAAAAATGAAACGGCAACATAAAATAATGTGCACGGAGACGGCAATTTTATGGGTTGCATATCGGATCTTGAAGGCACAAGAGCAGAAAAAACAGCCCCAACCGAAACCGTCAAGCTTATTAACTAGCACTAACACTCACACAGTAGAACCAATATAGTGATCGATACCTCACATATTACAGTAAATCAGCCTAGCTCTGCTGCTTACACTGCATCACGGAGTCGGAGAACGCAATCGATCTCGCTTTTTGCTTCAGTCTGTCACGTCCATAAAATATGGAAAGCGTGCAACTGCTCGCAAACTGCAAAGATAGAGGGGAGAAGTTCTGGACACAGACAATTAGTACACCCGATTATTACCAAACCAGATGGGTCAGAATACTGATCAATCCTGGGGAGATCTCAACAAGCGAGTCGGATGGCAGCCACAAATATTTCAACCTAAGTCCGGAGTCGTATAGTGCGTAATAGGTTCTGCTACTGTCTAGGAGAATACGGACTCCTTGAAGCAAATAAAAGTACGTCAGCTGCAACAATCCAAGAGAGCTCGAGACTTTTGCTGTGCGGTGTATCAATGTATAAACGTATATCGCTGGGATGATAGCCTTGCTTTCAGGAATGCGAAATTCTCAAAGAATTGATTTGGATAAATCAGTCTGTGTTGTTCCCAGTCGCAGATAATAGAACTACTAGATATCCTCACAGCCTCAGATAAAGTCGTCCGCCGGAAATTTCTTGTGCATATCACCGTTCAAGCAATGAATTTCTAGTCTACATTGAGCATAAGCAAGCTACAAATAGTCGATCCGTTTTCAGAAAGCTTGGTGTGGCTTAACGACACCACGAGGGACACGCGGTTTTTAATACTGAGCGAAAAGTTTGCGATTTACGAAACACTAGGTCGCGTTCTAGGAACTAAATATGTTTTCACTGACATTCGACCTTATTTATTTAGATTAACTTCTTGGTGTTCTGTTGGAAGTTGCTCCAAACGCCTGATACGGTTGCTTCACACAGTATAGTTTGAACATCCAACCGTCTCCAAGGCGATTTGGATTTACAAGGGCATTATGGTGACCTTAACTACATCTACCGTGTCTCTAACCCATTCAGTTTACCCAAAACAGTATGTTCAAACCGTGCACATGTATTTCGTATTTTTTTCGTGTAGCTGCAGCAAATGAAGAAATCGGAGATGAATAGGTCAATTTTTATGCATTTGACACATCACTAGCGCTGGTCAATGGTGCACTAACAAAAATACACTGGAAAACATACTGAACCGGAAATGCCCCAGTGAACATCCCCCGAGGGCCAGTAAGGTTATTATGGCAGAAAATATAATAGCGCAGCATTACCGCTACTCCAAATCTGGTATTCCGGATGTACTTTGTACCAGCACCAGCGGCGTTCCATAGGTTCTATATTTACTTAGTCTTATCTGGCTGACTATGTGCATGGGCCTCGTGAGCGATTTGACCTCGTGCTATTTCAGAATATGCAGACAGGGAACCCCGTAGGACAGGGTAGTGGTTAGCGTGGCAATCATTCCATTTACATTCCATTGTGCATAAATTCACACAAAACAGGTGGAGATTTACCGGCCCCGTTCTACCCACCGGATGCAATCAGCCATCCTCCCCTCAACCCACTAGCCCGGAGTAAAATATTGTTCCAAAACACCGGAATTGCGGACTTATTTACATCCAGTAATGGATTGTATCTTGCGTTAAATACTCATACAATTCGTGAATCCATTCGGGCTGATTGACGGGAGGCGTTGGTTGGTCGGTTCGTTGGCCTCGGTAAAAGGCATCATTAAGTGGACTGTTGTGCGAAACTTCAGATGTGTTCATAACGAGTACGGAATATTCACTCATTGTGAAACATGTTGATCGAGCGTACAAACATTCGGTATTGATGTATTAATTATCCAACAGCACGAATTGCTGTATTCGAACGGAGGCAAATAACAATGGGAAACTGCACATGGTTCTAATTTGTGTCACTTCGAATCTGACATTAAACAGGCGGCGAATGCCGAAAGGCTGTGGCCTATCCCGAGTCCTCACAAAAAATATTCACGTTTCCGATAGACAGCTCTACGGCATTCGAGATGAATGATTGTCTGAATTAACGGCGTCCCCATTCATGTTTTCATCGCTCGATCTGTCAATCATGCACTCATTATTTGCATTGTTTAGTAATGCCTCAATCCTAGGAATCAGACTGGTCAGTGGCAGGTGATTCAATATGCTAAGCTAGAAGTTTTCACGGATTTAGTTGAATTTCAGAATTTTATTTTGCATCAGAAGCCTTATGATGATAATGATGATGATGATTTTTCATCAATTTTTGCTGCTGGTACCGAAACAAAAATGTACCAGGGGAAGTTGAAAATGATCGACGAAATTTCGTCACTCATTAAAGGAAACTAGTTATCTGTAGCGAGATTCGAACTCATGACAATAGAGTTTGCAGTTACTTGTAATAATCGATTATGCAAGATATTTAATTTTCTCAACAAGCGCGCGAATTCCGCGCATGTCATTTGGGCCTGTTGATCCAGTTTGACGAGGTTTCTTTTGCAGCACACCTCAACATATCCATCTGTTCAAAGTTGATGATTTCGTGTGCTGTATGTCTCATTCCGGTGGCTGATGTCCGTCATCAACCGGAGTGTAATCATTTGTTTCTAATCCTTTCATCGTAAGCTAATGAAATGACTCAACACGTAACCATGGCGTTACTAGCGTGTGATTGTCACACATTCACTCGGAATCAGCAACAATATATTCATATCAAGTCCTGGTTAGGACTTGAGGCTAAGATGAGCCGGTGTGAGTCGAATCGTTGATCACAAGGCCATCTTTGAAGACTCGGACAGGGTTACTGATTAGTGGCATGAAATGATTTGGTGCATGCAACCATGATTGAGTGTCGTACTTGGGCAGATCAAGGCTTATAAAATCTTGAATTACTTTGTGTAGGATGGATTTATGCATGCTAAAAGTTGCCTGATTAAGTTGTCTGATTAATTAAGTGGTTACTCGTTCAACCTGGCTTTTTGCACTGTTTTTCTTTTTATTATCGGATTGTAGTTGATAAATTCTAGTTGAGTTTATTCTCCTTTCTATGAGGCCATAACAAAGGAGCGCATAATTCTTTTATCGTCTTTTCCATTGTTAATGTTATTCCCGTTTACTGACAATTCTGTTCACATTATTTCTTGGTAACCCTCTGCTACCCTCGGCCCTTGTCCTGAAAATTGATGTACATTGTTGTCAGACTAATAGAGGAAGTAAGAGTTAAACGATTCGTTTCTGAAGAATAACTTTTAAGATGATGAAAGAACACAGTAAACTAATTTATACCCGATATTTTTTATCAATGATGGTCCAAATGATGATGATAACGTGCCAGATGCGGTTCATAGTTCTGCCAAGAGAGTCAACTTTTTGGTTGGTTGGTTCAGTTTGCATAACGCATTAAGGAATGATTCTGAACTCAGAAGAACTGAGGTATTTCCTATGTTCTTCAACATCTAATAGATGTGACTAGAGCTTGTTTAGGCAACACTACTTCCCGCTGTGACCACAGTCCAAATCGGATGGACTTCCGGTCAGCTAGGTGCCAGAGCAGGGTTTCAGTCTTGTGAAACCTGATTGCTTGCTGAATATCCAATCACCATGGCTGTCCACAGAAGCTTGGCTCCATAAAATTCTAATCCGGGGAAGTACATCAGAATGTCCAAAATGTATTCTTTCCGTTTCCAAATGCGCAGTTCACTGCACATCCGGTGGGGAATTTTAAGGGGTTAATCCATCGACAGTTTATGCGCCTTATGGATTGAGCTTTCAGATGCATCTGAAAAAGAGTGGCCATCTTTGAGGTAGATGAGGACGAGATGTGAACAAGCCAATTGGATGTCAGCTCCGGTTATTTTTAACCTAACTTCGAAATACTGTGAAAATGTGACTGTTCGGTGTTGATGCACGTTTGTTAAACTCCATTTGGAAACCTAACCTGAAGAGCACGATATTAAGCCACACTTACACGTGCAAACGGTTGTCTGTTTTTACAAAGTAACATCTAGTTTGGCTACGTTCTAACCACGACTCCCGTAATATTTGACGCACTTAATATTACAAATATCAACCCCAGTAATGATTATACTTCCTGCCTTAAAACGATTATGGTACCGCGTGCATTATTTTCCCAGGGGGCGAGAGAGGAGACGGAAAATCAAAAGTACGAAATAAGAAAGTGACCAATGACGAAGCATTGAGCATTCGAACTCATAAGGTTCAAGCCCAAACGGGGTCATATTGATCGTCTGGTCACTACCGATGACAAACTCGCATGACCGGTGGATGTGAATTGTACTGTTAATTGGCAAACCAGCGGAGTGAAGCAGGTGGCGGTGCGTTTCAGATTATTGCCGGGGCAAGATGTTCTTTTTGATCACTTACAGGATAGGGTAGCCTTGGGATAAATTAGTTGAACAGTGATGTGGAAAAGAATTACGGTCAACTGCATCCCAAAATCACTTCCATTTTGGTTTCCGTAGATTGTACTGACTTTGAGAAATCTCTGTACACTTTCGAACGACAGCGTGATGCTGCCGAGGGCTAGGCCGTAAATCAGTTCCACTTATATCAATGTAAATTCTAATGTACCTTGAATAAATTATTCACTCGGTTTCGTCTTGTTGGTTGTTACAGCTTGTTGCCATGACCCAGGACAGTTGGCAAGGATGCGAAAAACTGGAATGCTTTCGGACTAGAGGGTCCGGTGGTGAACTTTGAAAATGTCCTAAGATATAATGGAAGCCTTGGAGATGAATTATTGAGACCAGAGATCCTTAGAGAAAAACAGTTGAATTAGACCGATCGGTTCTTGATGGTAAAGTATTCATGTGCTTTTGTCAGAACGAACGTAGTGGGCAGTGTTCTTTCGTAGTTGCAAGCAGTGTAAGTGGCTGCTTGTGCGGTGTCATCTTGACTCTGGTAACTTAAATGTCGCATCCTGTTGGTTAAGCTTACCGGGCCTCAGCTAGTGAGGTTACCTTCCAATTTTCCTGCCACAAATCAGCAAGCTTGCAACTCAACCCTCGGAGGAGTCCTGACCCCGTGTATGTTGGAATGATGTGACTTCCAGCTTGCAGACCATTATGCTGGGTCGGCGACTAGTATTGATGCTGGCTGGTAATCTTACCGGGTTACAATGGATTTGAAAATTTGTGTTGGTGGTAGCTTAGGTTGTTGATTTTCTTGTGGTTCTGATCTCTGAGCCTGGCCTGGAGGTCACATTTGCACTGACGATGTCACCTCGACTGGTGGTGAAACGTTTGCTATCCAGAAGCCAGGGTCACCTACCAGAACCCAATAAAAAGCTTACTGGGCCTCCGTTGACGTTGATTTTCTAATTCGAAGGCTTTTCTAGTCAACTATGCAAACTATTCGAAGATCACTGGCCGGCGGATGATACGATGGAACAGTCAGTTAAGGACAAAATTTCCCAGTTTGTACCCTGGACAATATGGTCACCATTCCAGGACGAATCTTTTATTATTTAAAAAAAGAAAATTTTTCTTCCGTTACATTTTTCTTCCATGTGGGAACAAAAACCTGATATTTCATGAGTAATCAGAGTTTAGGTTAGAAAAGTTTGCAGACAGTATTGCGTGAACTAGAACTGCATCCAAAGTGATTACCACTCAACATTCTTCAATCATTTATTTTTTTGAAAATGAATTGTCCTAACCCTGCTTACGGTTACACACAGGCAACTGGTCGGTTGCTGTCTACCCTAGCTGCACATATGAGTTCAACCGTCACGCTCAACGGCATCTGAAGTTATTGTACTCTTTAGTCCGTTCCATTGCCTACTCTAATACTCTGTGGCACACAGGTGCTAAGGTCGTTTTTTATGTCAGTCGTGTTGTATGACGTCTGCACATCACATGAAAGATCACCGGTTCAACACATTGACATGATTAGTTTCTTCATTTTATTTGAATCTTTACGTGTGAGTACACCATCGGAGACGAAACCGAGGCCATCTTGGCATTGACGACGAACCTCTACACAATTTCGTGGAAATTTCCGCCGAATTGCGTTACCGGATCAATTCAGCAGGTGTGCCTTCTGCTTAGGGAAGGTGACAAAAGAGCAATATGATAACCACCAATTCGTGCGTGTGTTATGCCCAGTGATGACACAGCGTGTTTATTCACGTCACCCAGGCACACTGTTCACGTGGCGAACTGACAATGCTCCTCTTGTTGGTCGAACGCTAGCGGGGTCGTATGTGAATGAGAATGAATTAGTGGCTGTTTGATTTGTAGTGGGACGGTAACCGAGTGAACCAAACGGGTCACTGTGGCCAACCAAATAATTTTTATCGTTCGGGCAGGTGGATCTGTTTGCACGAGTTAAGCGAAAGCAAGAGAGAACGAGGGAGAAAGATCTAGAAGAGAGGGGGCTGAGTAGGCAGTGATAGACTGGAAAGGCACGTGTGAAGTAAACAAACCATTCACCTCGCTGAGCGTTTACGCTACTAAATGTTCCCCATCCAGAAGGTAATTACTCATGCGGGGTACAAACGGTCGCAACACAATGAGATTACTTAACGTTGAATGCTAAATCACACTATCCAATCAATCTACTCTGTTACCAGAAGCGGAGCTTAATGACTTGACGTCGCTTACTCGATATTGGCACCCGTTAGTCGGTTGCTATGCGAGTGGGATGTTTAAAAGAGCAACTTATTATTTGAGACGGTTCGAAATTCGATGGTTCATTGTTGAAATTGCTGAATGTTAAAGGTCATCCGAGGGATACTTTAGTTGAGACAGTCACGTCGATAAGATGTTCTTTGTTGAAAGCAACAAGTATCCAAATTCCTATTCTCAGTTTCCACGACGATATTGCCTGCACTCTTAATATCTCAGAGGACCTTTAGCCATGAGCAAACTTTTGGATGAAAAAATCTGTTATTTAGTTAGACTACTGAGTGTCTGAGGTGGACAAAAGTCCAAGAAATGGTTGAAAAACCCGTCGCCCTTCTAACCAGCACCAAATAAAATATCTAGCTGGGTAACTACAACTCAAAAGATTAAACAATTTTTCACTTTTGTACATACGACTAACTCTTCCACGTGTACTGACCTAAACTGGCATTGCAATGTTCATGTTATATAAGCGGTGGTTAGTTAAAACAGTTCGTTTGTTCGCATTTATGTAATCTAATGCTGAATACTGTCCATTTCCTGGAGCTAACCCGCAAAATGGTTGATATTTCAATCGGACTAAATACATATAAAATGGTGTTTTTCCAACAAAAACAGCTTGTCAAAATGTGCACTCAATGTGTGATGCTAGTAAAAAGGTTCAGTTTCTCGAAAAGAAGTAAAACTCAAACACTTGGTGCGCCATGATTCAGCCGTTGAGATCATTTTCATCAAACTTTTTAAACATGGTGAAACATCATCATATTAATATCCTTCAGGCGCTTGTGGGCATGAAGTAGGACACGAACGAAATTTAGATCTTGACTGTAGACCAAACCCCGGGGTCGTTGCACGGAAAACAGAAGTGGAAGGAGGAGGTACAGGAGACGAAGAAGGAATAATGAACACCCACAGGCCATTTTCTCAGTCCACGAGTTTATCCACTATGTCCACTATATGGTCAGCCTGACCTTATGGTTGTCAAGACGATCCGGATTATGAGTGTGAACTACTTCTCAAGTTGAACCACAGGCCATTCTGATCGTCTCCGTCCCCTTTTTTATCGCAATCATCGTCAATACTTCCCAAATGTCCCGACACCGTTAAGAAAATTCAAACCTAATCATTTACAAACTATTTCTACCGGTTCGTTTCTATCATTCACATACACCACACTCACAACACGGTCGTTCGACTCGGCTTTGAGTATACAGCCGCCGGCTATTTGTTCAAACATTGTCTGCCTCGATTGGTGTCGAGTACATCAGGGCTTAATTGAATGGATCACATTAATGGACGTGTTCGATGAGGACTGTTCGGAAATCCCCGGTATTTGTCCAGAAATCGGACCACCTGTCAACTAATGGCCAATCTATTCTATCTGGTTTCAGTGCTTCCTTTATGCTAATCAAAGTGGTCCCAAATATCGTCTTCATTATTTCCTCTTCTCGCGTGAAAAACAACATTGCTCACAGATTTCACGGCGCACACGTGTGAACGGAAATCCTTTTGACCACATTAAAAAGAAGAGTAGAAAAATTCCATCAAATCCCGGATCACGTGAATGATAGAACAACAGGGAAAAAGAGAGCTGAACGGAAGTACGGTTGGGTGAGTGAATGTTCAACGCCCATAAAATCACCCGAATGCCTATCTTGGCGAAGGTCACTCATGGTGAAAACTTGGGCTTATTGTGGTCATTTTCAACCAAGTCGGGTTTTCCCATTGTCATTTATTTCAAATAGCAGGTCACATGGTACACCTTTTTGTTTTTGATACAGTCCGGAAACTCATCGGTTCTGATCTGTCTGATCTGTGCATTTACAAGGCACAAATTTCATTCATTCTCTTCCCCAAGGTTTCCCTAATAATCGGACCCTCTTGCACCACACTGCGCGCTGTGATGCATTGCAGACCATAAGTATGTCGTTTTCCCACCATACTAGATCACTCTTTATCGTAAGTCCCCTATTGTTTTCACTTAGTGTATTCAGTTCATTCACTGCATGAGGCCTATTGGAAAAAAATACCATTCTCAAGTTCACGTATGAATGCTTGAACAGGAATAAGTCCTGTGACAATTGTCTTACAAGAACGAAAAATTTCGATGATGAGAATCACAAATACTGGGATGTACGTTCACTGTGCCCTGATTTGGTGAGATCATGAGGTCCCTAAACAATCATTCTTCCACTTGTATCTCCTCCAGTTTGGTTCGCCACTGGCTGTCCGTTCCAGTTTGTCCCCATAATAGAAGTTAGACATATACATCCAAATAGAAGACACACTTTAATCAATTTGTCGGGATCATCTTTAATCAAGTCTGTCTGCTGATTCCTTGCGGTGTTCCCATACGAGGTCAGAGGACGAAGGCGAATATCCACCACTCTCTAGCGGGCTGATTGATGCTTGATTTGGAGCATAGGTGGATGTAAACATACTGAATACGAGTCAGTCTTCTGTGACGTACGAACCCGATGGTATTCTATCCACCGACCTCTGTGGTGGAGACATGAACTGGGCACCTTTGCTGTCTAGCCTCAATCGAAGCGTGAGCGAACTGAGTAATCAGATACTCCTGCTGTTGTGTTACCAGCAACTCAGATCGTTCTATAGGATTGTGATTTGGACCCCAAGTGTGGATGGGTTTGGATAGGGCCCCTTAAGTCGATCCACCGTCACAATTCCTGCAGCCTCGTACCCTGAAGATGAGTAATGAACCCTGAGTGTGCGAACGAGTATTAGAAGAATCGACCAGCACGATAAATGCTGCGCAATGCATATTTTCCTTTTCACTTTTAATTTCAGTGTTTCCGTTTTCGCCAGGGCTCTGATGGGATATCGTTCGCGCTCAAAGTTATATATATATATATACCCTGGGCCAAGCTCATGATTACTATACGCGATATATTTCTGAGTTTAGCACTCAGAAATAAAAGATCTGATGTGGTATCGTCGATGGGTGCATGGTCATGATTTTAGTCACGTGTTTGATTGGGTTTCAGACTTGGCCTTCCCACGTAAACTCAGGAACTTACATGCGCAGTTATATTCAATGTATCTAGCACTGGGATTAGTTAGCTTCCATTAACTGAAGACTCACCACAGCATGTTCAATGGCCAGTGAAATTCGGACTCACTTCGATTCATAAATGTTTATTCGCATAAGTAAGCAAGTAAGGATTGTGTAGTAAGGTTCAACCAATCCTGTTATTGATGGATTCATGTTGGCCGCTTAGAGAAGAACTAGGCTTGAACTATCTTCTAACCAATTCTATCTACTCATATCACTCCCTGTTTACGCAGTGTCACTGCGGCTCCTGCATTTGATTTTAGAGTCAGGAAAACGAAGACCAGATTATAAAAGTATAGCCAAATAGGAACAACATTGTTCCACACGAGACATCTGAGGCCATCGAATTCGAATACAGCAGAAGGTTATTCCGTTGTGCAGAAGCTCTAAGTATTCATATTCACAAGTGTCTGTCCTTCGCAAACAACGTGATTTTTAGCCTTCCTATTCACACCTTAGCAATAAACGTCCCAATCGAATTCCCTTCAGCATTCTCAATCCTGTTTGTAATCTTATCACTTGGTGTTCGTTTGTCTTGATAACGTAAGCAATAAGCGTGGACGATGACCGTTTGTCAATTCGGAAACATTTCTTATTGGTTTTTCTAATACAAAACCAAACTATCCGGACCAAACGACGTAAGGAGTGTATCGAAAAATCGATGCGCCATGTATTGGTTTTTTATTGTGAATGATATAATATTAATAACACAGCGTTGTTGGTAGATGTAATGCGCCAACGTTTCGACTACCGTGGGTAGTCTTTCTCAAGGCAAGTTTTACAATCAACTTGCCTTGAGAAAGACTACCCACGGTAGTCGAAACGTTGGCGCATTACATCTACCAACAACGCTGTGTTATTAGTATTATATCATTCACAATACAAAACCAAACTGTTCCTGTCCAAGTTTCTGTAGACGTTGTGATTCATCTGAAACTCAATTTTCATCAACTTTACTTGTCATTTGTAATTTACCTCCCACATTTATCCGGCCAACAGGACAGACAGAAGCCTCCCCTCCCGCACACTCTTGCTCTCTCTCTCTCTCTCTCTCACACACACACACACCGTGTTGGCTATGACGCCGCGTAAGCCATTCCCTGTGGAGAGCATTGGTTTCCACTGTTTGTGTTGAGATTTATAACGTGGACCGCACAGATTATCTTTCAGACAAATTCAACATGAACAGCTGGGATTTATATTTGATCGGGCTCACTTTTGTGATGCACGCTGAGACGGCACGAATTAAAAGGTCACAGAAGAGAAGACCAGAGATAAATCCAGCAAATCGCAAGATTCCTCGGACTGGGTGCCGATCTAACAGAATCAGTGGGGAAACATAAACTCGGGTAATTTATCGCTCGGGTCGTCCTTACCGCGATCAGAGCACAATTAGTACGATACCAAACATGTACAATGAAACATGCATTGGGCGATGAATTTCTCGGCAGAACAAAGCACACCTGTTTTGTGGGAAATTGCAGGGGGATGTCGACAAAAATGCATCTGGTATGGGGCAATTTATGCTCGTGTCATATGGACATGGGATTGGAAAATTTATAGCCGCGAAATAAGACAGCGAGGGAGTTTCAGTAAGAGACAACCAAAGGAGTGCTTAGTACAAATGTACTGTTATTTGGAGACCGTGAAAAACTTCACAAACCAGTCATCTCAGATGGAATGAGAAGCTGTCAATCCAGTCACAATGCTCACTGGTCACAATAATTCGAAACAGTAAAATCTAGTCACTAGACAATGAAAGTAATTTACCGCCTGGGCCGACTGTTTTTAGTTTCGTTGAAATTAAATCTAAGGATACTTGAAGAGGAAAAACCTCACTTTTCCCGTTGGTAATGGAATCACATTCGAACCATAGGTCGTATGACGGCTAGATATTTTTAGTGCACTGAAAAGTTCAGTCCAGGTAGTTAGTATGCATCCGACTAAGTTATCGACATAAAAGTCGTTAAGTTTTCGACGTTCATGAGATATTTTTGATTTGGGTTCGTGAGTTTACTTGTGGAATCATGATCATGGTGGATAAAGTGCAGTTTACAATCCCGTATGTTATATATATATATATATATTATATATATATATATAAATCGCAAAAACATGGCGCCAAATCAAGTACTATCTGATCAAAGGTGGAATAAGAAGGCAGTACTAGAAGGGATAAATTAGCGATTTAATGT
Organism: Fasciolopsis buskii; assembly: GCA_008360955.1. Lineage (NCBI taxonomy): Eukaryota > Metazoa > Platyhelminthes > Trematoda > Plagiorchiida > Fasciolidae > Fasciolopsis > Fasciolopsis buskii. The sequence goes on from LUCM01000020.1 coordinate 34,059, forward strand.
GCCACAAGAAGCCGAATGTCATCCAGAATGGGAAATCCATGCACTTATTGTACATCTCCTGGTCACAGTAGCTTACTGAAACATCATAATTGACTGAAAATTCTTCACCTCTGTTCTTCTGTTATTCATTTTCCCACATCAGACTATTTATGCCGAACTTCCTCGCAAAGTCATTGATTTTGGTCGCAGTTTACTTTCTGCGCGATACATTCACCTTTCTTTAGTTTGTCCTCGTGCTCTGTGAGATTATTTTTCGGGTATGGTCCCTGACCCTGAGTTAATGCAGTTTGATTTGTTACGGCCCACTTTCGCTCTATCGCTCACGTTGGTCAGCCGTAGGCGTTCAGTTGGTTCAGGTTGTTTGTTGACTGCCACGCTTAGGAACGTTTGTTGGGCTTGATCAACGATGCAGAAGCCATTGCAATTGCTTGAACCACGGGATAGGTACTTTCTGCCTATTTCTTTTCACCATGCACTCATTTTACACAGATCTCTGTCCTGTTTTTTGACTACTTTCGGCTGAATAGTGACTGAGGCTCACTGTCAAAGGTATAATCACTGTGTAGATCATTCTTTACTCACGAATAGTACCGTAAAATTTGCGAAGCAGTCTTGTTCTCCCTTGGGTTTCGGATCATAATGGGCTTCGCGTTGCTTTGAAGTTTTGAGGCGCTATCCAGGACGTGGGAAGTCTATTTTTGGGCTGTGAATCGCTGATCGACTTCAGCCGGACCAAGACTCATGCGCTTGGTCGTAACACTCTCATTGAGGAGCATTTGGCCGCTCAGTGGGAAGTCGGTATTTTGGCGCCGGCTGGTGCCATCAACTTTAGATACGTAATATTAAAAGGAAAGGGATCGGAAACTGGTCTTCGTATGTTTCCTTCGCAGTTGATTTTCATCAAGTCCATCTGAATTCAGGGTGCTCTTGTGTTTCATATATTATACTGACTTTTCTTTGAAACACGGACACCGAAATTTTATTAGAAGTTCTGTTCTGCTTCAGCTAGATTTGGCGTTTGTCAACCACTGGGAGTCAGCTAACCATGTTCCAGTTCATATATCCTTTGATCAAATCAAATGAGAAGCCCCAAACTTTCCGGCTTTTGGGAAAAGTCAGGGGTCGAAAAATCTAGTTCTTATTAGTCTACTAGGGCACAGTGTCTCCTGAGAAGCCAAAGAGTTATGACCTAGTTATCGACGGGACGCACTCGCCATGTGATATGTTACGTGAAGAACGCTTTTCACGTAAAAGCCAATTACATCTTCAACACTAAAGATGCTTTTATGTTGACGCGTTTTTGATTTGCTCATCTTGCTCACAATTACACAAACTGGGTCAGCGTCGGGTAACATTCTTCTGCCTTTGGGATACGCAAAATCGCTATACTGAGTGCAGACATGCCTAGGTAAAGATGAGTTCAGGAGTTGAAGTGAAGAAAAAGGGGAGGAAAGCTGTTGATCCTAACCCACATTTGAATCCTTGGGAGCTCGGATGGGGATGAGACCAATTAAGGATCACGACTACGTAGAATTCATTTTCAGATTTTAGTTGTGTACTGAGGAATGGACAGGAGAGTACTGGATAAGGACACATGACAGGTGACAATAAACATGAGACCGGTCATGTGCTTCCGGGATATGGCTCTTCCTTTGTTTATGTCCGGTATAAATTCTTTCGAGAGATGAGTTGTTTATTAGTAAAGTGTGTACGTGACTGACGATACCCATGCGACTACTGCCAGGGATTTCCTTTTAACAACACAGAGATCGGTGTTATCATGCTGTGACTTCAAATGCCACCTTGCAGCATTGCCTACAGGGAAGAAAAATTATTGAACTCCGATGGGTAAACAGAAGCAATGTTTTAACACACGATCTACACGTAAGAAAAAAGCTTCGGATGCTGCCGCGTATGACCGTATCGTGTGACATCTCTAACCTTCCTGCCAACGAAAACTCTTCAGTTTAAAACCGTCCATCCAGATGTGATTGTTTAGGATTCTCGGGTTATTCACTGCTTCTTGCACTTACCACCTCGACTCATACTCCAGTCGTAAGTTTCCCTCGGAGAACAATCAGTACACCCTTCGGAACTCAGTATGAGTGACAAAATTCTGCTCACAAAATCCAGCAACATCTGGCAAACATCACTCCCAGAACATCGCCGTGGCCGCGGGCCACTAAACCCTACTTTCGATGGATAAGCGGAAATTACGTGGAAGTAACAAATTTCGCAGGGGGGAAAGTCATTCAGGTCTTCCGTATATGCTGTGATTTACAAACAATCGATCAGATATATGTAGCAGTGTCTAATAAAGTACGTCCTATCCCTTGTTCGTTCAAAGAAGTTTGTATTGCATTTGACTTTAATAAAAGAAAAAAACATGAGGACGATTTGGTTTGAATTTCCAGAACAGAAGATGATTTTTAAACTAAATATCAACCTTTACCTGGTTCGTAATTAATGTGGGCTAGTTTTCAAATACCCGGTCCAAATGACTCGAAAGTTCGATGTGACCAATGTTGATCTTACTATGATTTTTCTAATGCAGCATTGTTGGTAGATACCTAAACTCGTCAAACTTCCGGTCACCGGAGGTAGGCTTTCACAAGGTGAGTTTACAAAGAAGAAAGGTAGTGAAAAGTATTAACAACGGCTGCCAGACGGGTGGGGAATTACAATATATACCAGTAGCTGTCATTCACAGGGGATAGTTTTCATTTCAGACTGTCATTTATTCGGCAGTCATTTCGAATAACGCCTTAGCATCCTCCGAAAAACATTGCCTTATAATAAACCGATCAAAAAATAAATATATAGGCCATCTTATTACCAAATTGCTGCTGTAAGCCATGTCCAAATGTAATTGATCAAGCCCATCTAGCGGAGCTACAATGTCTATTTCTGTCATCTAATTATTTAGTTACTAACGAGTAGTTCAGTTCAAAGGTTGAAAATTGAGTGACAGCCGAGAATTCTGGCGCTGATCAGCGGAACGTATTAACCATAGTCGTAAAATGGATAAAAATAGAAAAAGCTTCTGTTTGTCTTAAATGGAACAGAAGCGAAGTAAATTAACACTAAGGTCCAGTTTAAATTGGAACACGATAAAGGCTTTTCGCTTCAGTTTATACAAAGGAAGCATAGCATTTGTTGGAAAATCTTCCAGCCACTGATACCACTGATTTTAGGCGGGGCTAGCTTCATGCCAAACACAATCAACAGTTCATTACTAGTTCGGAGAACTATTTGTTTCGGTAATAAAGACAGGGAGTAGCTTGAAGTTTGAACATCAGAGGGACTTCTGGAATTGACCGTGTCGCCCAGATAGCATTTATTACCCACCGTGATTGTTCTGGGTTATCTTGGAGAACAGATGCCCTCCTATATTTACCGTTTTTCTTTTCAAAGTTCGACTTGAGAACGAACCAATAACTTGCTTCTGAATGCTCCTGGGTACCCAAGGAAGTATCAAACTAAGGGGAGATTGGCTCAAAGAAATCACTGCTTGTACTGTCAACTTTATTTGCCAAAGTGTGCTCCCTGTTTGGACAATACCATTTGGTCTTCCATAGTGAAGCTAGGTATGTCAGAGTTATTATTCTATAAGAAAGCTGGTAGAATGCCGACATCCAAAGCGATATATTTTTAACTCGCGTTTCCAAGGACGATTGCCCATCAAACTTGAGAAGCAGAGGAAGGGGTGCGATTATGCTTGCCTGTCGTAGGTGGTGCAAATCTTTCAGTTTCATTTTTCATTTTAACAATTGGAAAGTTTACGGTACTCTTCTATGCCCATTCCAGACCAAGTTCTCCGAATACACACTGCTACGTTTTATTTACAGATGTTCATTTTGGGCGTGATTTTAGACTATTTACGGCTGAATTCTTTGGCGGTATGCAGCATATACGGCTGGCGGTGGCCAAGCGGATAAGGTGGTGGCGTTTCGACATGAAGGTCGCGGGACTGAATCGCCGGTTAATTTCCCCACTTGGCAGCCCTCTGCTGGCCGCTGCCCTTTCCTGAAAGATTATATACATTGTTATTTCATTAATAAAAGAAGTAAAAAAAATATAATTACCCATTGTGATCATTCTCTGTGCTTTTTCTACGGTGATCTTTATAGGTTCGATATTTCATTTCGTACGCTGTCCTCAGCGCAACGATTTTCATCTTGGTCAGGTTTGTTAACTATCCCAATATCTATGCTGTCTGTAAACGGACTCATACTAGAATGACAACCAATCAACATGTTTTTCTTCCACATCCCAAAATTTATTGCAAAATGTAATTTGTTATTCCGATCTGCATTTCTCATCCGGATTGTGACTAGACTTTTATACCATCGAGAGAAAGTGAACATGATGAGGATTCACCTACGTCCCTCCAAATTTTCCGACTTGCCTGTTCACGGTGTCCATAACCGGGAACTTCTGACTGACTGTCTTAATTTCTACTATGATCTTGTTCACTCCACCGAGACTCATAAAGTCCTATGAGACAGATTTTTACCCTCCATGTTTTAAAAAGCTTCTTGGAGCTATATGAAATCCATACAAGGACGGCAAAACTTCAAACTTCACACTGAAGCTGTAAGAATTGGATTCATGTGACTTAGTGGACTACATACAGCCTCGTCTTAGTAATAAAATCCGCCACAAAATTTGAAAAGCCCAGAGATAACCGTACACAGGAAAATCGAAATCCAACAATGACGTCCGAGAGTTGATCTCTCAGTTCCACATAAGCTGCGGTCAGATCTCATTTTCTGCTCACCCCAGCCACGGGAAGACTCACTCCTGTAAAATGTGCCGAAGTTCTTATCGAGTCGATTTGCTTCTCCATGCACTATTGAAAACTCGTGCTTCTCAACTGTTATCCCATTGACCAAACTGGCAAAAGTTGAGCATTCCCTAGTTGTAGGAAATCGGTTAGAATGAGGTTGATCCCCAAGGAAGAGTTTGATTAATTCCGAACTAGTGCATGTTCTTCAGCCAAGTTGGAGGGACTGGAAAAAGAGGATTTCAGGAGGTTTTCAACAAACTTTCAATCTCCTGATCCCAGACGGTTTGTGATGAGCTACATTATAAATTCAGTTGTCTATTCTGTCGGCAGTGGATTCCGTGCAGTAAAGGGTTTCCTCCACCACCCTAGCACTTTCGGGACCTTAGTTTATTAAACTCTTCTTTATATCTTCCAGGAAGAGGATGCCGACTGTGATAATTTAATAAATGCATTACGCTATTGCCTTCCAGTCTTTATTAGTTTACTTTGTTGGTTAGAATAATTCCTCACTCCATTCACTTAGTTCATTTTCTCGAAAGGACATTTTATCACCATTTAATCTCTTCTCTTTGTGGTAATCAGTGTACGTCACCCTCAGTTTCACTGATTGCAAGTTTGCTGATAGCCTTGTGTGAGTGTGTATGTGGCTACCCTTGCCATGTTGATGGAAACCTTAGTCACTTGCACGACAACCGAGACGAATTCAGTGATCGGTCTCCCTACAATTTCCTGTCAACTAGTGCTATCAGATGTTTTCATATTCCCTTCAGTATTTAGTAAGATTCCCGGTAGTCAGCTATCTCCAATGATCATCCAGCACTACCTATTAATAAGAAATGTATTCAGAATGATTCTTCTTTCCATTACCTTTAGATTTAACCCACAGTGGTTTTTAAACCAAACATGTTGAACCTGTGTTCCATTACGTTCACAGACATTTCATTTTGTCCTTTGAAATAGGAAATCTTCGAGTATCTTACGAATTCGTTTTTCGACTAGTTACTTCATGCATTTGTTCTCCTTGGACTTTCTGCTCCCTGATACACTTTCTCCGTCTGATAGGAAATGATTTCGATTTTATCACCTCTGAAAGGAAATAATGGGGTATAATCACATTTAACTGTTCAAAAACATTTTGGTACATTTAGTTAATTTTTAAACAGCTTTCTACTCAGCTCAAATCACTGTCTCACGCAGCATTTTCCAAGGCATTTCCTCATTTCCCAACTCATTGCACACTTGAATTTCTCCTCTCTCATACTTCCACGTATGGAAACAGCCTTATTTCCAATCTCGCCTGCTTACGTGTGAATCAATAACTGACTGTAATTGGTCTGAAAGCTTGCTTCCATGAGCAGTACGGGGCTGTGATTCGGGAGTCTTAATTCTGTCCAATTTCCGTTTGCTGCACTGTCCATTTGATTCTAACGCGTATTAGTAAGTCAATATCTTTCGCACATTTTGTTACCCGCTTTATAAGTGATCTGAAAAGTTGCCCTCAGTTAGCTGCACAAATGCGTTATTACACTTGAAAGGGAATTACAATGTAATTCATCGAGAAGGCTTCTGTCTCAATATATACATATATATATACCACATTTCTGTTCATAAACACCGCTTCGCCAAAACCCGTTGCATTCCGGTGGGCAAGATCAGGACACTACATTTGAGGACGATAAAACTGCTAGCCCCTGTCCAAATGGGTGTCTAGGGGAATAGCTAAACCCTGTTTTCAAAACAGCCAAAGGAAGTTTACGAAGCGCATGACACTATGCTCACCGGCATCCGAGATGAGGAATTGCATTGGACACCCAGGATGTTCGGCCAAATGCGAAAGGCTTATGAACCAAGCAATCGGTGGCCGGTTCCCATTTATTTACGAGGACCTCAGATCGTCCTAATGCGTTGTAGCTTAAATCGCTTGGCCAAAACCCATGCTACCGCCTAGCTCGTTACAAATCCTGACATATTAGAGCATTACGGGATTCGCATCTTAAAGCCCCACAGGCATGGTTGTCGATTTCTTGACTTTCATAAGAATTAGGAAATTTCGCAACATAAAATCATCACCCCAATAACAGTGAAGGACTGAACCGTAATTATGATTCTGTCAACCGGTTTCTCCAATCGTTTTTTCCTCGCCAGTGTCTGAAAATCAAATCGTCCCTCATCAGACGCCACCCATCTTCAGTCTCCTAATTAAACCTTTCACTATTCCTTTTTCTAACCCAAGGTTGACGCATTTGGAGTGGCGTCGACTTTTGGGGAAAAATCGATTATTTTCGGACGTCATTTTCTCCAAGATCTGCTTTGACACTTGACATCAATTTTGTGACATTTGTTCAGTTGCATCTGTTTTATCATACACGAGATCTGTACGTTCCCGTTCGCGTTGTCCATTTTCGAGGTTCCTCGCTGTCGAATCACTTCGACCACTTGGTACCTCTTTGCCTTGCATTGTCGTACCGGTGCTATTTAGGCACCATGATATATATATATACAATACATTGTTCGCATCTACTTGTTGACTCGAATCTTCACTATTCTAGCGACTGGGGGAATTTATCAACCCGAATTCAGAATTCGAACGTCTTCTAAGCATTCATCCTGGTCCATCAACTAGTCCCTATGGCTATGGTGAAAAAGTTTGACTTTTCCAATCGTGATATTTATCTGTTGCGAATGAGGCGAATTCTTCCCATAAATAATTTCTTTGGTCTAACTCAGTTTTTCTAATAGTGGTGGGTCGTCTACCTTTGATTTAATATCGTCAAACATCGTTCACTTATTTGTGACAGACTTCCAACTGCCATGTCGCCATCTTATAAAATTACAATGTTCACAATTAAGTGCGATTAATTCATTCATGTGAAACTACGACTGTCAGGCATGAAGCCAAGCAATTTGCTGTGATCGGTAACCCATGTTAAATGGTTGACCCGACCTGATTGGCGACCGTCCTCTTGAATCTGATCTCATTCTCACCTCTGTCCGTCCTCTCTTCTTAGACAACATTCACCTTCTAACTGGATGATTCTTAGCTCCATCAATTTTAATCTGCCCATCCTTTATCTACTTTGAGAGACATTTTAGCGCTACAATTCAACCAACCGGGAGGTTTTTCGTCGTTTTTTAAAGTTCTCTTTCTGTAACAAGTGTTCTTTCAGTTCAGATGGTTCCGCATTTATTCCTAGTTATACCGAAATTGTCTTTGATACACTCTTTTCAAGCCAGGTAAACGGGAATCCTACGAGTAATTCAATCATGCACTTGAAGCTCTCGACATTTCACCAATGGCGCCGCTCGCTCATTCTCGACTTCCACCATCGCTTCTTGTAAACTAGGAATAGGCCCTTGGCAGCCATACAGGGAGCTAAAGAGCACTTCTGCCTCAACGACTAAAGCTTACAGTTATCCGCCACAGGTAGTCGAGGATTCTAGCCCCACGGCGAAGCAATTTTGAACAGTTTTTGGCCTTCCACATTGTCTCACGTCTTCAACACGCAAGTCAGAAAGGAAATACTGCCACAGGAATTCCTTTCGCATACTCACATTGGCCGCGTAAGTATAACATCAAGCAAAATATGTACGCAAGTGACGGATGGGAGTATACAAAAGGAATTAGGCCCGAGATATCAATCATCTGATTTGATTGTTCGTTGCAACAAGGGATCTGAATTTTCCAGTTCGCTTGTACTTGTAATTCCGCTGGCCTTCTTAGTATAAAGCTGAGATCTTGATTTCCAATTTGTCTTTCATTCTATTTCACCCAGTTAACCCGCATCTTCCATTTTTTCTCTTCAATTATTCGCCTTTTTCGATCTCGCATTAGTGCTAAGGCAATTCATCAAGCGCCGAGTTTTCCGAGTTTGTGAACTACCCGATCTGAGTGGCACGCCACTCATCACTCCTAAAATGTATGACCTTCTTTTATGTCGTCTTCTATGTCTTTCGCTTACACTTTCTGCCTCTCCGACCCCATGGAGACATGGCGTGGTTCTCCCTGTTCCAAGACGCGATGATCCTCCCAACCCGTACAAATTCAGCCCAGTTCCTCTCACACCAGTTATTTTGAAGTTGCCATCACTGACTCTCCTTCATGTTTGAGCTTGTTTCTCTCGCTGCAAGCAAAATTAATTTCCCGTTTCGCGTCAGACGCTTTTTAATCCAAACTCGTCTCTGCACCGTTCAAGTTTGAACCACAATTGAACATTAGATTAGCGTATGAGGTGGGGCCTCGTTCGTATGCCTCTATTCCGGACCTAGTTCAACGAAACGGTATTCGGCTGATCGAGGACCCTTCCACGAAGTTCGACGTGCAGTCAATATCTTTGAGTGGCTGCCTGGCCACCCCTTTTATAACGAAACTTTTGTTTTTTGATGCTTCATTTTATTACATGCATGTAGTGTGAGGAACACTTCCCGGCCGTCAGAGCTCACTACACGGAGGGAGGGAGCCGACAACCGCAACCGTGAAACTTGGAACGGCATAGAACCACAAAGGGTCATGCGTGGTAACGAGTCGGGCAACAGTGAATTGCCGTCCACCATCAAAGTGAAGGTCCGCGATTCGAACCTCTGTTCTCTTTGGAGTGACAGACGTTTGATCCACTTGACCACCACCTTGCAGTTCCTTTTCCTGCAACGTTTCCCCTACCCATTCCATATCCAGGCAGCCAGTCGCCTTCAACAAGCCCCTGCGACTAGATGCCATACTTATATCCTCTTTTTCCTATGAACTTTAAAACTGGAATATTCTCCAAATTTCTGTCCTTCAAACCACGTAAAATCTTTCGCCTTTTTTAAAAACAGGATTAATAAACTGGTTGTCGTGCAGATGTTCTTCCACATCACAGAATTTAACACTTATACTTTATTTTGCTTTACAGACCACAAAAATGGATTCCCAGAGTCAACCCCTTTATTTCGATACAATTGACCGGATAGCGTAATATCCACTGACGAATCACAAAGGTCAACTAATGAAGTGGATGGTGAAGTAAAATATGCATGATAGGCCGTGTTGTGCTTCTTTTTTGTCATCTATCTACCTCTCCTTAGACCACCTTTAGACATGGTTCCGACGAAACCTCGTCTGTACCCCGGTGTAATAGTAATCGATTGCACAACCCGAAATAAGTACCGGTAAGTCAAAATTTTGGCATCAGATCTGAAAACGAAGTTCGACGTGCATTTAGTCTGAATATTTGTGGTTGTCACTTTAGTGAACAGTATTCATAAATCTCTGTCTGCGATATTCGGCATTCAGATCACGAAAATTCGGCAACGTTCGCGACAAGACCTTCTCTATAAGCTGATGATAAAAGTGAGCCCAGGTAGAATGTTTATGAAAAGTTTGTTATATGGACTTTACAGATCGCAGCGGGATTTATCATCTCTTGAGATATTTTGCAATGACTGCAACAAGGAATTAATTATGTTCACGGGGCTTGTGCAACTGGTGCCATAATTCTATGGGTGAAATGCTTTCTTTCCGGAACAGAGGACTATTTTGTCTTAAATCTTAATTTGGATCACAGCGTTCGTGATTAGAAAGAGCACTAGTAGGATCGAGCACCTTGTATACGAGTTGCTTTGGAACCGAGAAACTCTTGGAGACGAGATTTGGTGCACTCGTGAATCGACTCGTCACTACATTGAATTCTTAATGCAATTTGCAGTAAGACTCAACTAGGTTGGGCAGTCGCAGCCAATGGGCTTGATTGGTGCAAAATGTTATTAACCTCACCGTGGACGAGCAATCAAGAACAAAACCCGAGGTTTCCTCTCTTTTATTCAACCGATGTCTTGTCTTTCCAACCGTCTCTCTTTGCTCCCTTTATCTATTCATAATGCCCCACTAACATGCCCGATACTCGCAACGGTTCATTGTCAAACACGGTCGTAAGTGGTTTTCAATCTAGTAGCTCACATTTCCTCAAGTCTCATCAGCATCTGAATTTCGACTCATCCAAGCTGGCCAAAAGGCGTAGTTAACGTTAACAGTGGGCTTACTAGCTGTTGATTTCTGCTGTATTAGTGGAATGCGAATTCAGGATCCAAGCAGCGTAAATCAACTAATTGAGCCTAATATCTCACCTGTGCACCTTAGGAGAAGAAGTAGCTGTGGGTCAACGGGGTGTAGGAATAGTGCTGAGTGACAAAGCTGAAGAGGCCCTTTTAGATTGGATTATGGCTCATGATTATTTGTGCACCGTGAGGTTTCAGAGATTAGTCCGAATACAAAAGGATAATTGTGCCTCGGCATACACTCCAACTGTAGAACCGACAAGCAAAAGGACAAGGTTTTATGATAAACTCATCCTTTTAGCTCGCAGCAGAAAAGGCTCCGAGGCTTCAGTGGGAGTAGACGAAAGTTACTGCATAAGCTGGAAAACTCAGTGCATCGGAAGCTGTGCCTTCCATGTCCATCATACAATTAATGCAGGCGGGATTC
>LUCM01000020.1:70156-88935 GCA_008360955.1 Fasciolopsis buskii
TCAAAAGCCGAATATTCGACTGCACTTCCACTTCCGTTGGGGGATCAAGTGACACCTCCCAAGGATTTGCAGCTCCAGACTTCGGACTAAATACGTCAGCGCGTGGCAAGTTAAACTGATCATTGAAGTGCTCTGCCCAACGGTTCAGCCTTTCTTGTTTACCATGGATGATCTCTCCATTCCTATCACACACGACTTCGCTATCCGAAGTTCGCCGCCCACCACTATCACGTATAAGCTTAAACAGTCTTTGACTGTTACCTGAAGTGACCGCTTCCTCCATCTCTTCGGCTACCTTAACCCACCAGTTTTCGCGGTCACTCTTAAGGCTTATCGTCAACCGACGCTGCAACTGTCGATGAATCTAATTCTCTTCCTTGCAGTTAGGGAGCCGGCGTTTTTGCTCCATTAGACCCAGCGACCCTTGCGAGATCCAGTGTCTTTGATGAACGCTAGATCTAGGCTAAATCTGCTGCCAAATGCCTCGCGTGCTTGATTTGATCCCACTGCTCGTCTGCACTGTTGCTCGTCGGAGTTTTTAGTTCGTCGGATGGTTTCTGTCCATTAACTGGGGCGAACAGCCCAGTGAGATGGACGTTCGACGGCCAATCGGGCTCGTGACCTACGTCGATGGCCGTTGATCTGAATCAAAACCCCCATTGAAATTAACGCATGGTCCGATTCGACGTACGTGGTCCCGCACGATCTACAGTTCTGGACGGAACGCGCCAATGGTAGCTAACTGCGATACGGTCGATCTGACTCAGACTACCCGTCGAGTTAGAGCACCATGTCGCCGTACGGCAAAAACTGTGTCGGAAATTTGTACTAGATAGGAACAAACGATTATCTACAGAAAACTGGAGAAGTCTTTCTCCGTTATTCGTTCGCTGAGCAGGCAAGGCGCATCGCCCACCTAAACAAGATCCCGATGCACTCAGTTTTCCAACTTCTGCATTAACATCACCTGCCACCACTACAATGTCAGAGCGTTTGCTTTTCCCAACAAGGGTGACAAGGTCATCGTAAAACTCGTCTTTCTCCATGCCAGTGCTGTAGTCTGTTGGAGCGTATTCCGAGATAACAAATAAACAGCACTTAACATTACTATCCTTCCGGACGCCAACTGATCCCCGCAGTCTCACGGTGCACACGCCATTGTTGACTGGGATCTAGTCTAGAAGAGCTGCTTCCGCCTTCTCACTTAAGACGATTCCTACACCGTGTTTATCCATTGCTTGAGCTGCTTCGTCTCCTGAAGTGTTCAGGAATTATCTTGAATTACTCTACTCGAATCCTGAATTCATGTTTCACTCACGCAGCACACATCCCTCAAAAGTGAGTCTACTGTCAGAGCCAAACACGCCTGTTGGAAAGCCTGCATTAAAGTGCGCACGTTGAAAGAACCCAGATTCAGAGACTGACGAGACTTGAGAAAATGTGAGCTAACCGATTGAAAACCACATACTACACTATTTGGCAATGAACCGTTGCGAGTATCAGGCGTGTGATCAGTGAAGACACTATGGGTAAGCAGAAAGAGCAAAAAGATTGGGTTGGGGAAAAAAGAGTCTCGTTAAATAAAAGAGAGTGAACCGTGAGAAGTAGAATGCTTATCACTATCCATTCCATCTGCGATCGATGCAATGGGCAACGCGGTCCCATGCAGTATGGAATTATTTGTAGACGTGTAATTTATGGGGATTGATGTTCGGGTACTGCTAGGGAGTCCAGCCGCTAAGCGGAAGAACAGTTAGGGTTCACAACCAAAGCCTTTGGTTCTGACAAGAACCTAACCACAAGGCAACGTGGCACAGCTGAGTGGAAGCCCATCTACTTGGATCAATTATTCTTCCACTCATATTTCTGACTGAGCTGCTAACTCAGATCCAACCCCCGACTTGGAGGACCAGGAGACTGGTTCGTCAGGCCTCTACCCATAGAGCTTCCAGGGATGATTTGATCTTCGGCTTGAGATAATCCATGCTGTATATCCCGTTGGATCATGGAAGTACGCAAGCCGTCACACCACGTCTTGGGTTTGTCTCGTTTTGCAGATATCTGTGTACAGATCATGTGCGAAGGTCACCACATATTATTTGGTTTATTCTCCATGTCCGCATCACCTTCGACCCACCGGAATCCATGATCTTTCTGTGCCTGGTGCTACCCGTTTGCCCAGACGGAATTACGGTTTGACGTTTGGGGCCCTAACGTTTGCCTTTAACTAAACGGGCTCGCTCACAAGACTGAGAGTCACGGTACCCACCGAGGATCGGTGATTGATTGCTCAGTTTATACGCTCTTCATATGGCGGCAGACGTCCTTGCTTCCTAATGCACCCCTTCATCACGGATCCCGCCGAGTATACAACCATGTGTTTCGTTTTCAGCCCGCGATTGGTTTGGAATCAGGGTTTAGCCATCTCCGGTAAACCAATTACCAAAGATTAGTCAGCCTGGGAGAGGGCGCCGGGCACTCACGTTCCTTCTCGAACTTTAGTGAGAGTAACTCCGCCACGGGAAGGCAATGCGTAGGGCTTCCTCGGCGGATGTTATGTGAGACGCCAGTCATTTGAAAGTATTTCGAGGGGCGTTCACGGCAAGCAGCCAACTTGAACGTCGAACTGACGAACTACATATCTTGGAACGTTCTTGGACTGAAACATTGAGACCGACCACTCGCAAGCAAGTTTAAAGCATGGATATTCATTAGCTGAAAGTAACCGAAGCAGCAAGACATTACTCATTTTGTCCTCAAATAGTTCTCATTGGGGACAAGTTGTTCCTATGGAAACGTTATGGGATTTTTGCGTGTGAAATGCACAACGATGAAAAGGTTTTCAGTACGCTGACGCTTGCATATGTTTATCTACCACGCATCCAGCCAAAACTTTTACCCTAGAAGAAAATTTTAATTGTTTTTGCGACTTCTTTTATTGACGATTTATTCCAAATTAGAACGTGTAATTGGGCTTAGTGTTAAGAGTAGTTATAAGTTTTATGCTATTGGATTTCTCAATCTTTACGACTTTATGAGGAAGGAAAATGCTAAGGAGGGAAATTAAAAAAAACCTGGGGATAATGTGACGGATGGTGTGCTGCTTACGGAGATTAGTCACTTTTAGTGACAATAGCTGGCATATAAAATGCTGTCCATGATTGTAGTCGTAATGCCGTGCTTTTCGCCCAGCTGTGTGGGTGGCTTCTGTAGCCAGTTTTTTTGATCCTGACTGGGCAGCTAATGGTGACCTGTAAGAGCTAACTGCAGTCTGCACATGTTTCATCTTATCCGCTCTTTTGAAATCCGTGAATGAGCACCTCGTGACCCTGAAACCTCGAGTGGCATACAACCACAGGGTCTGACTGGGTCAAGTGTGTTAACAAGCCGGGGGATGACAGGTTGCCAACGGATCTGGGCTTTGAATCTCCGACCTTTTGGAGTGATGGATCTTTATTCTGTTTGACCACTGCGTCTGTCGTCACAAAAGTACCATAGTTTTGAATCCCGGATCCTCCGGTGATAAATGCCTACTCGTCGTCACCTTTGAACTATTGGGTTCTTATTTGGTTCCAGTCATTGATGCCGATCCCTATCCATACTGTGAATCTCAGATGCTGAAAGACATGCTCTATTGATTGCATGCGTGGAGCATGTCGGGTAGAAATGGACGGTCTTAAGAGGTGTTTTGCACTAAACAGAAGACACGTGCGCAAGTGACGGAGACCAAAAGAGAATCTGCAAGTATCCGGTATCATAAATGTATGTGGCACATGTCTCGGTTAAAATTGGTGACATCGGAACAGTGGGATAAAAAACAAAGAAAAAGAAACTGTGGAGTTAACCGCTACTGTGCCATCCCTTGCATTTCTCATTTTCATTCCATAGATTGACCATGGATCCAAGTTTTCCTCGGAGATCTAGATGATGGTATAGGTATGTTTGGTATCCGTTTCGCACTTTCGAATTGTAGAACGCTGTTACAAGGCTTGCAGAGAAGCAACTGGATGAGGTGGATAGATTTCATTACTTGAGGAGGTGTGTCTCACACGATAATGTTATACCGGATAAAGTGCCTTCGCACAAACAAGGCGCAGTTGAGCTTCACCGATTCGAGACATCTTTGGCGTCGGCGTGACATTTGCTTATCGATCAAGGGTCGGGTATACGGAAAAGCAGCGGATTGGCCAATACTACTATAGAGCGCCGAAATACGGCCGTTCAGAACAAATATTTTGGTGTTTGAACATCGTTTTCTTCGTAGTGTTGGTAGAATATGGTGGGAGAATTTCGTGAGTAACTGAGAGATTAAGTGTAAGACACTGGGCCCCAGGAACAGACACTGAGTGTGAATGAGTAAGGTGGTTGGGACATGTTTTGTACATACTCAGAGCGACTTCTTCGTCGTACGTCGTTCTCCGAGGTAGGTAGTGGTCGGAAGATGGTTGGAGGTGGCCAGTGGATGAGGTGGGAAAAAAGTATGAAGACTCCATCTAGTGGACTGGCTGGTGCAGATGCAGTGAGGCTGACGGTTTGGGGTCTAGAAGATCCATCGAGACGACGGTTGGAGACAATCGGTGAAATGGCGCAATGCCGTAGTCGGTGACGTTCTTCCATTCACAATCATTTTTCTTCTGTGTAGTTCCTCACATTTTTACCTTGCCGTCACTTTTCACTACTCCTTGTTTTTGTTTGCGTAGGTGGTGCTATAAGGTAGCGACCAAAACCATGGCACATTGGTACAAGATTAATTGTTGTGTAAATTGAATTGATGCATTTTGTATAATATTTCTTGTAGGGGAATACAACCGTGAAAAACGTCCATTATGGAAGTGGGCGGGTATTGGGGGGGGGGAGATAATTCGTGACCTTCACATCCAGACGCTACTGCCCTTCTTACTAATCACCGCTGTTTATGGTCTTCAGAGCAGTAGTCGCTCCGTTTCTTCATTCTGCATATTCGTTTGCGTCGATTCTTCTTTAAGTTGCTGGGTGAATTTTCAGAATGTAATAATCAGAACTTCTCAGTGGCACATGGTTTTGGACCACAAATAACCGTGTTCCATTTATGAAAAGAAAATCTGGACCGGTGTGTTTTCATGGTAAGAAATGTACTAAATTTGTCAAGCTGAGTGTATCAGTTCAAGTTACTAACGATTATATACTTAGAGTCATCTAGACCCGAGAACACCGAAGTTGTTGGGATATCAGGAAGAGCTATGAGCCCACTTGCTGTTGTATATGGGTCTTATTAGGTGTCATCAAAGAGTATTGACCGAGAATCGTACAGGAAATATAGCTCGCATTTAATAACGCGACAAATTATCTTTTCGATCGAGTGTTCCTGTGCTAGGTTAGTTGTCTTACTGCATCTTTTCACACAAGTTCCCACTCTACCACTGCCATTTTGGTACTTTTGGGACGATCGACTAGAAGCGCATGAAAGCCATTTGTATGTTACCTCATTTTATCATTTCGCATCCACTGCTGTTGTGGCATGAAAACCCCGGTGTCTTTGTATGCTTTCTTTAACTCATTTGCTGTGAGATCATTAATTATCCTGTGCAATACGCATACGTTGTTTGACAATGTCAAAGAAATATGGGATCTCCCCTCAGGATATCATCTAAGGTTTGTCTAACAACTCGCAAGCTTTTTTATTGTCACGTTTTTTTTCATTTTTATTATCCGGCGGAACTTGTCTCGTACTTTCCGTTGTCCTTTGATGGCAGCGCTTTGTGTGGTATCACATAACAGCTTTACGAAGGAAATCTTATGAGACATTAGTGTTATTTGGAATAATTTCAGCCCAAATCCGACGACCAAACCCACAGAAAGCGGTGCGAAACAATATTCCATCGAAATACACTGCTCCAAGTGGCCAGTGGTTAAACATGTCCGCTATGGAATTTTAAAACCAATTTTGTATGGGACACAAAAAGCCAGCTGAGATGCGAAAGAAAGCCAGAGTGGCAATGAAGTTATAGATATGCCGAAAAGAAGAATCTGCAAAACAGATTTATTGAATCCAACCATACGTATATTTGAGTGAGTGATTCTGAGGAAAATTTCTGAATCCGCAATAGTAAATAAGCTCGAGGTTACTCTAGCAATGCACTGGCGATCGATATTTACATAACGAAAGGAAACGTCATCGATAAGGGAATGGTTTGGATATATCGGATGGGTGATCGTTAATAAACGGAAGAAATGGTGTGGACGAAAGTATCTTGAGAAACATTAGCATTCATAAGAAACGGATGAAAGAGTCCTATCGACTCATGCCAAAATGGTTTGCTTACTGAAGAACCATGGATTTCAACGATACTAAGGTTGAAGGGAACCCAAAAGTGGACTTTTTCGCCGATGCGCATACGTGCCAAATTCAATCGAAGGTTCTCCAAATATCAGACTGAGAACAGGATGTTTTTCCCCATGGTTATCGAGCGTGGTCGCCCAGGTATGTGAGACAACAGCACCATGTCATTGACGGTGCGATGCTGTTGGAACGCATATTAACGGTTTGTCAGCAGTTCTTTGTGTTCGAGAAACGACGACATTTGGTCGGAGATTTCGGTTTCGAAATAACGTGAGGAAAGCTTGACGATTGCTGTTTGAGTCGGAGAGGTGGTTGCTCTTGAGTAGGGGTAAGATTTCGGCATTTTCATGGTTCTGGGATGATATGCTTCAGAAACTACCTTTCAGACTTATAGTCGTTCAAATCTCAATTCGTTTTTGATCGTTTACCCGTTCGATAGGGTTATTCACCTGTTCAAGTAAACGAAGTTTGTTTTCTTTCTCCAGAGAATTGTGGCCAAAGCGAATGTGAAGTTTCATGATTTTCGCATTTCTCGACCATACCCCGCAGATAGTCTTGCATCTGGTTTACTCATCGGTTTCCTCCACGTTATTTGGGTTCAAATTCGGGCTATGTACCGATCTGTTCCGCAGTTGGGGTTTTTTGGCTACTTTTCTCTGCCAGCAATCGATAGCTGGAACAGCGGTCTATTTGCGTTGATTAGTGCGATAGACACTTAGGTTAAATATTCCAGTAGTTTCTATCCAACGGCAGTCTGTTTTTTTTGTTTCCCCGAACTGCGCACACTACGTGGTACTGAAATTTGTCAGTTGTGAAAACTCATTGAATTACAAATGGTGACAACTACTACTATCTCTTCAGTTATTCTTGTTTTCCCATTTTCGTTCAATTTTTGCCTTAGATTCTGAACAGCTTACGGCTCTATTTCGCAATGCAATGGTTGATGTGATTAAGCTCCTCTCGTTCAGTTTTCTAATTTTCACAATTAGGTATCCGTGTTCTGTGCAGTTTCGCTGCGTGGGCAACATGGCTGGATATTGCATGTGCGGTCATTTGTTTGCTTGCACAGCTCTTTTATGCGTCCACATTACTCGGCACTTAACACTAGTGATCAGTTTTTTTCCCTGTTTGCGTAATAGATTTCGATGGATGGCTTACCACTCGGCGGCGATAAAGCAATCATCAGCTCATCAGTTTGGTTTCTGTAACTTCCAGTTACTTCGTTTGGGGAACTACATTAAACTGCGACCCCACTTCTTGAAAATGATAAGCATTCTCCTTTCCATAGCAAGCCAAGTAGACGGTTTTAAGTGCAGATTCTTAATCATTGGAACATTAAATAAAATGATTATCGTATCTGTTCATATACTGCTTAACGTAATGCGACCTTCATAAGTTTTATGTATGCACACACATACATATATATATATATATATATGTATATGTAGCACCCGGAAGTAGTATCTGGATGTGTAAAGAAATTTGCCCGGGAGCACACGACCGGTTTCGCGGTTATTGTCGCTCGTCAGGTATGCGTACCCGATGCTCTCTTGTCCAAACATCCACATACTTGTATATGTATGTATATATCCTAATTATGAGGCAACCAAACGGGAGCATAGAGACAACCGTCTACAGAAAACCGACGACGACGGACCGCATACTCAATTCCAAACCAACCATCCAACCTGCTACCTAAAGAGCTGTGTGCCTACCCTGTTCCATCGAGCCGACACACTACAGTACACAGCACCTACGGGAACAAGAGCAATCTAGGTTGTTCACGTTATTTGCGGTCAATGGATATCCAAAGTCTTTCATCAACGCTTGTATTCGCAGAAAGCAGAGGGCAAACACTAAGAGGACCGGATCGATCGTGGTACTTCCATACATACGGGGAGTATCTGAAGCGGTCGAACGCATCCTACGTCCACTAGATATCACAATCGCCAACAAACCGACCGCCACCCTGAGATCTATTCTATTCAACGGAAAAGATCGCGCCAACCAGCACGACCAGTCATGGGTAGTTTATGCCATTCCGTGCCTCGGATCTGACAAACAGTATGACGATGAGACAAGCAAATAATTACGTACACGCTTGCACGAACATAGCTTAGCCCTACGACGCGCTGACCGATACTCGCAGATATGGAACACAGGCCATGAGGTCAACATCAACAACGCAAAGGTAGTCAGCCGGGCAAACAGAAAGGGGGAGCGACTGATTCTTGAAGCCCTCTACTCGAATAACTCGTTCAATCGGCATGTCGAGATTGACAAACATTACGTCATCTTGACAAGACCCCGATGCGGAATAGAAAGACAAACAGACGAACAGTGCACAAAACCGAACGGAACTAGCGATCCCATTCAATCACTCATTCACGTTTGACAATAAGTCCTAATTTGGATCGAAACGTCACGATAAACGTATTAACTCAGTGTACGCCTTCTCAACTCTCTCTCTCTCTCTCTCTCTCTATATATATATATATATATATATATAGGCTCGAAGACAAACACAAGTGAAACCCGAGGTGGAAAATAAACCATAACAAGCCAACCGATTTGTGGTTATTCGCTTGTTTTCGGATTATTTTTAAGGAGGATGAGTTCCACAGACGAGCCATACAGCATTCACGCCACTGACTTCGGTTCTGAGCCATATCTTTCATCGTCTGCAACCCACCTGTCTCTTGGGCTCCAACCCGGAGGGCGAGAAGCAGCAACCGAGTTCAAATCTGAGGCTAATTTCTTCATGCTTCTACGCCACGTCGCATCATGACCACCGCGTCGCTTCCTCCAGCCTTGCCCAGAACGTGTAAAAAGAGCACCGCACCACTAAAATTGCCACAGCTGTTGGTCCTGATAGTCTGTTCTCAGCTCTTTTAAGGCATGGTGCTGTGGCTCTGACCGATACATTTACTTCTCTAATTAATTCGTCATTAACCTCTTTTTCTTTCCCTGACTGTTGGATACCCGTCACTATTATTCCCATCCCTAAATCTAGTAGTTCTACTGCTTTAGCAAAACGTTTTCGCCCCATCGCCTTAACGTCTCCCGGTCTTAAACTGACGGAGCGTGCTGTACTTAAGCGTCTGCGTTCTGCTATGTATCCTCCTGACGACCCTTTTCAGTTTGCCTATAAGTCTAACTGGTCCACTTTGGACGCTGTCGCCTCTCTCATTCTCCACATTTGTAAGTCCTTAAACACATCAGTGAGACCTGTGCGTTGCGCCTTTCTGGACTATTCGTCGGCATTTGACTCAGTCCCACGGTCACTTCTACTCTACAAACTGCAAATATTTGGTTGTCCGAGTTCTTTATTAGTATGGCTGTCTGATTAATTTACTAACCGAGCCCACTGCACACGAATGGACGGTAAAGTTTCGAAATCGTTGATCAACGACTCAGGAGTGCTACATAGTGCTGTTCTTTCGCCCTTTTTTCCACTCACATCAGCGACTTATCTACTAGCTCCCCTTGTCATCTGTTTAAATATGCTGATTATGTTGCCCAATCTTAAGCCGTTTCGAAGTCTTTCCAACAGTCTATCTTCTGTTTACGATTTCTCTGCACGAGCTTGTTTAAATCTCAACACATCTATATGTTTCGAATGTTTGTCCTCTCTCCCTCGGTCGGCCTACCCATCCGAAACGTCTTCCATCAACTCAAAAACTTTTACCAGGGTTGATTCTTTGAAATACCTAGGAGTTACTATTGGTAAAAATCTGAAGTGGACAACTCACTTTTGTACTTTTGCAAAGTGTCTCCGACGGTTGTCATTTCAAATTACGATGCTTTGACACTACAAGGTGAAACAAAGCATCATCTCCCGGTTTGTATACTAGTATGTTTTTTCCAATACTTCTTTACTGTTCTCCCGTCATTTTTCCAGGTTTTCCTTAAAAACTTTAAAATTCTTCTTCGGGACTATCAAATATTAGCCGGGTGTCCTTCATACCACTAACTGAATTGTCCCTTAGTCTATGTGATCAACACTTAGCAGCATGTGAGAAGTTTGCTCACAAGATTCTTTCCGATCCCACGCATTCTCTGCACAACGACCTTCCAAAGTGTCGCTCTCATATTTCGATACGACTCGATTTTCGTTCCATACCCTCCAGAATCAATATTTATAGGAACTCCATTGTCCCATATTTAGCACGAATTTTGACAAACCGTGACCCCGTTTCGGCCGAATTCCTGAGCAGCCTGTCCTAATGCGTTAAGATTATTCCTGGATGAGTTCTTTTATATTCTTTACGAGGCGATGAGTGCATCTTTTTATTAATTTATTAATTTCTTTCCCACTATTTTATTTGGTAAACTCACATTTTTTGACTGAAATGCGACATTATTTAGTGTACGCAAGAGTTTGTACAGTACAATACCAAAGGTAGGCGATGAGCAGGCCTACGCAATGCATGTCCAAACCATCGAAGGTGACATAGAGCGATTATCTCAGTCAGATGACAACTGCTTGCATTCAACACACGACGATGCACCTCGACGTTGCTCACTCGATGTTCCCACCAATCGAGAGCAATGCTTTGGAGACATTCGCAGTCGAACACAGAAAGTCAACTGGCATGTTCCACGCGGATAGGCCAAGTCTCGCAACCGTAAAGGAGAACACTACGAACAGTAGCATTATACACCCTTTCATTGAGGGCAAGTCGGATATTACGGCGGTGCCACAAGTGTCGTAGGTTCGCTAAAGCTGTTCTAGATTTCGTAGTGGTTATTACAGTCACTGCGCAAGATGGGGACAACAATCGACTTAACCCACGAGGAGAGGACCTCCTCAGAGTACCATATCTTCAAGAACAAAACTTGAATTTCTCTGACCAGTTACATTCTTCCATCTTCAAATAGAGTTGGACAAAAGCCGTCGGAGCCTTGCGCTTTATGACGTGCCAGGGCTTGGATTTCTCCGAGGATATCCGTTTTAGTTATAGTAGGCAACGGGACGCTTGCTAGAATAGCTGTGGAAGTGACGCCGATGGACAACTAAATAGTGCCTAAAAATGCTCCGCCCAATGTACTAAATGCGCTAGAGGTTGTGAGTAAGCGAACCGTTAGCTTTACAGATCGTTTCGCTCACACCTAATGCTTCCCTGCCGGTAGCTCGGATGAGTTGAAGCAACTTGCGGGAATTTCATATGGTGGCATCACGTTCCATCTCCGAATCTCGTTGAGACCATCATATCGCGATCCCTACGTAAGCTTTCATTGGGTTAACGTCTCTTTACCATCCGTGTTTCAGTATACACGCTACCAGTCCGGATGGACTTTTGTGCGTCATGAGGGCGCAAAGACTCAGAAGATATGCAGGATTTCACAGCGCGACGAGTCAGGCCAAAACTCGCCAAGCCAGCAGAATGCAATGCATTCTCGGCAAACAACCCATGCTCATCGGTGTTGTGAGGTGAGGGCAATCTTAGCCTTTAACTCAGCGTGCTTTGAAAATGTGATAGGCGCATCGATTCAGATAGCTTATCGCAATGTAACCGGCGCTGCACCATGGGTTCTGAGCAGCCACCAGAGCACATGGACGGCCTAGTGTATACTCACGAATGGTCGGAGTCGAGCGGAGTTCCAGTACAACCGGCAGTCTTGTAGACAGCCTCGCCACCTGTAGCTGATGGCGATGTGATGGATTTGGATCCGCCGCTCACTCGAAGAGGACGGATGCAAGGTGCCGTACCGGAAATTGGAACGTCTGAATCTCGTACTAGCGAGAAACAATTGATAGTCTGAGCACAAAGCCAACAACCGTTCCTCGTTTTCTGAGCGACAGGAATTGAGACTAGAGGGACCTCTCAGACGCATCTCTTCCGAGAACAACCGACCTACTCTAGCACTGAAGTCCCCTGTCGAAATCACCATGTCACCTCGCATTGTCGTGCGTAAGAGGTCGTCCAGCTTTTGATAGAAAGTGTCCTTGATTTCATCCGGGATGTAGTCCATTGGTGCGTACGCGGAGACAACAGACAAGTTGCGTCTATCAGACTAACGGCTATTTACTCTGTGTGAATCTCCAAATCTCACTGCGCTTAGCCTCTGAATCCTCAGAAAGGAGCAAATTAAATGTCATGGAAAGGGATGTCCGTCGAAGAACATAATTGGGATCGTGAACTCGAGTTTCTTGGATGCATCGACTGCTAAGTTTTTCCCTTTTTCGCTAGCTAAACACTCCTGTTGGCCCATTTGCATCAGTGTTCGCGCGTTGAACGTAGTTGGAGTGAAGGGTCATCGAGTTCGAAGATGTGCATAAGCTGGCGGGAGCGGATTCGGTGAGATTTGGATGCTACTCGAGGAAGAACGCGAGAGAACAGGAACATGACTTATTCCACTGGCACGACCACTTGCATGGCCGACTGAGGAGCCCGAAGAATGCGAGGAAATGGGGTGAGATGGGAGTAAGGCCAATCAATAGGGACACAAAGGGTTGTGTATCTATGGTGGACGGTCGCTTTTGCAAAGGGGAGGAGAGTTCTAACTGATCGTGCGAACAACAGTCCTTGTCACGGTTGTGTGCGCTGTGGTCGTTTATTCTACCTGGTCTCCCAGCGCGATGATCACACCTGGATATTTGTGAAATATCTATCTGTTAGATTTCGCGTTATCTGTTTCTGTATTCATTTTTTAAGGCGAATGGTGCCGGTCTTGCAGCCGTTCTGAGATTCTGCTGCTTATTGCCCTCACATTTTTATCAAGCACCGTCTTCTACCCCATCTTTCTTTTTCGAAGCTCTCCTCTGATGAGGAAATTCCATCAAGAGCGGTAAGGTCAGGCGATTCCCTGTCTTCCTGCTCGTTAACACACCTGACCTAATTACGTTTTTTGCAGTTACCTGGCACTTCGATTTTCGGCGTCATGGTTGCCAGTTACGCCACTCCTTTTCTTGGGTCCTATCGGCTATGAGACATGCCCCTTCCACGATCTCACCCACAAGCTTGTAATAAGCTAAGCTCAGTCTTCAAAGCGTGCAATTATGGCAATATGTTGAGGTGGTCAGAACGTGCACTGTGCATGCCAGCAAATCGGTGCCCTCGATGCTATCTCCTTCAACGCAGTTAGTCTTTGAAAGATAAATATGCAGTCAGTCCATTTCAGATGGGATGTTTGTAAAAACCATAATCAGCATACCCTCTGAGCCTGTTGCAGTAGACACTCGGATTGGGTTTCAGGGTATCCTATGGCTGTTTTTTTGAATGCGCAACCTTTTTCTTTATTCATGTTATTCGCTGGTTGACCGTTTACCCATTATCGTCCCAAGAAACAGCACATCAGTACTAAGGTCGTAGTTCTAAAAACGGATACTGCTCGCTTCGGAGCGTTGGTGTGTGTTAAATCGGTTCATAATTCAAGTATTAATCGAAGCCTGTCATTCATTATTGATTTTCACCTCTCAATTTTGTGAGGGTTTCCCTTCCGCGGTTACGCTTGTGGGCGAGCAATAAATTCCTCATCGTAGCTTTGTGAATCACCTGCTCACTGATATTTCGTTGTTAAGGCTTACTTGATTGGTGCAAATCCAAACCGTCCGGACGAATTTTCCTTCAGAATTGCTCATCTCGAGACAACCTTCAAGATTTATCTGTGGAACTATTGCACGATGTTCTGTGTTTAGAAGCAGATGACGAGGATTTCTCAATGTTTTATGTTTATTTCCGATTCGATTTACTGCCTACAGAAATTTGATTTTCCTAACGGGGGTCTACCGGGTGATGACGACGATGAGGTAGAAATGGATGACGATGCGTTATTGGCTTACCTGAAGGCCTGTTCAAATGAAGGTTTGATGGAGAAAAGCCTGTTGAAACCGTCAAATGAGTTACCTTCTCAACAGGATTCAAAAGATGCATTGATTAACGAATTACGAGACGAACTAGGAGAGGTAATTTACAGTTGTTGTTTTACTCTTGTTTCATTACGATGGTCATCAAGCAGCTCAAAAAGAGCTGGACTTTTTGCTCGTTGATATTATGTCATGGTGCATTTTGTTTCGGTATAATATTGAGATCTGTTGGTCGTACTTAAGGTCCTGGATGAATCTCATGGTGATCCATTCTCATTCTCTTTATTAATTCCATATGTTGGTTTTATTTTGGATTTCACTTACTCCTGGAAGTGGCTTTCACGCAATCAACTACCCTTGCTAGAGAGATGTAGGCGATAAAATCATTACATAGATAGAAGATAAATATATATGGTAATTTAAGCCAAATATTTACTGAGTTGCAATGTTACCGATGTAAAGTTATGTAAAAATAGTTCTACATAGAATATTTTAGTGCTTAAACTTGGATAGTGTAACTTTACCATGGGGAGCTACAATGAACTTTTCCTGACTTCAGTCAATGCGCGGCACTACAATAAGTTGAAACCGAGTGATCTAGACACTAGTTGAAAGTCTTTTGACAGCAAACCAGGAGGATTGTTGGAAATAGCATGCAACCATTGGAATACTCTGGAAGGGAGAGGCATTTGGCGGTAGAGGGCTAGACATTTTTGTCACTAGTTGGTTTGGTGGTGTTTTCGAGCATAAATGTCTTTCCACGTCAGTGTTATGCCCCATTATCCTTGCAGCGCCTTCCTCTAGTTTGGGCTGCTACTTCACTACCGTCTGGTCAAAAGAGGGCGAGGAATAGTGGAAGACCAACTGTAAGGTAATAATACTAACTATTTATAAGACGATAGAAATACGAGAAGGGCACTGGTGGCGGCACTGACCCACATTGTGTTGGAGATTTTCGTGGAACCCAATTTGGCTGTCTAACTGCACCTACACCAGCCAGTCCGCCCGTCAAGGTTTTCATACCTTTTTCTGTTTTGTCATCGGCCGGCCACGTCAGCCCATTTTTCACACATCATCTGCCTCGGATGGTGGTGTACAACAAAGCAGGCTGTATAAATGCAGAAAACATGCCCAAACTATATTTTGATTAATCACATCATCACGACCTTTTGGAACCGGTAGATTATAGTCACATTGGTATACTTTTTCCAGCTTGATGGGATTCGAAGATACATTTGCAAATAGCTGGTGGACTGCATTGCTGCATGCACTGTTTAGGCTAAAACAGTTTACGAGAATAGTTACGTCAGACGCTTCTCAAATAATTTGCATAAATTAAATGTGGAACAGTGCATCCCGATGGGATCTGCCCCACGCGAGCCATGCTGTAGTGCTAATTTTGGCGACAGTCATTCTGATCAAGCGCTATCGAGACAATGACTTAACTTAATTCCTAAATTAAGGTACATTTTAAATTTGGGTTATATTGGTCCGCACAACCTATTCCATAATCTTTTCTTTCATGTTGGCATGTCATTCAAATAAATTTGCATAATCAGTTCTTCTACTTCCTTTGTTCCTCTCGCTCGGTATGCGAGCCAGATGGTTAACAAGGAAGTTTCGGTATAGGTAAGAATATTGAAGCAGATAGGACCCTAAAGCAATCCGAAAATTTATTTGTATCTCTGGGAGGAGTAGTCACGTTATGTCGAAACATTAGTTTTGGGGTGTCTTAGTGATTGGAAGGTGATCTCTCGCATTAGATTAAAGGTTTACAGTAGTTTTCATTGACTTTTGTTCAAACAATGAAATTTGGGAATAACTGTTGACTTCCAGCTGCCAAATTAAGCAGGTTGATCGTGTTGGGCATTGCTATGGCCGAGATCCCTCTGGTATATGAGGGGACAACATTCATCCAGTTACAACCACCGAGACTGCATCTGCGGTTGATGGTAAATGCAGTCTCAATGTCGACTGTGATGCGAAAAGAGGCATGATGAAAATGAAATCAAACGACATCATATCTATTATAGACTTTTGGGGATTTGACTAAGATATCGTTGTACCTCGCTTTGCACGTGAACGTGTAGTTTGGTCACCTATTTATCATTTTGATTCCTGCTGGGTTCTGTTTACTTTGTGTCCCATCGGCCATCATCTTTTACTGGATTCAGTCGTTAGCCGTTATTTTGTTTCTGAAGAACTCTGCTCTGCTTGGTGTTTGTCAGTGTGATCCAGTGGGAAAAATCAGTTACACAGCAAAATTCCGAAAGGATTTCTACTATCAAAATCGTTGCTCGGGTTGTTCCTCAAGGGAACCAGTGGGCAGTCAAAATCGTTTTCCTCCTTTTACCTACATTTTTAGAAACGTCGCTGTTAGGGTAGTGGGTGTTGATCTGTCATAACCAGTACCCTGGTCAGAGATCAACACGGCTGTGGTAAAATCGCGCTGATCGCGCCAGTCTATAATCTGAGCGAAACCGCCGCACGGGAAAGTCATTGGCTAACGATGGATCAAATTAATCAGAAAAATAATCCATCAATGGGTGTCGGTCATAGAAGACCAAGACTTGACTTTGACAGACAAACGAACGTTTGTGTCTGGTTCTATGCGGATAGCTTAAACGGGAGACAGAAGTGCTTGTCATTTGGCAAGTTGAAAACAGAACAGACGTAATATCTGATCTCTTTACGACGCAAAACAACTACCAAGCTGTTTCTAGGATTGATTCCTTAAATATGCCATTTATTTTGTTTCTTTAATTAAAAATTCGTCTTAATGAGTCATAGTTCACTATCCTCTCGAAAGCTCAAAATAAGATGCCGCTTATTGACTTCTGGGCTGCTTGACAATCATTAATAATTATGATCTGTGTTGCTCATTACTGACTGCTTTCCGACAGGTAAAAAATTCCTTGGTAATATGACCTGTTCGCAACAATAGGACTCGAAAAATATGTTGATATATTTCTTTGACATTGACGTACCTCGACAGATTTGTTGCAGGTGTTACTCCGGGATGTGAAGTTTGAGCATTCATTCCCGGCCTAGCTCATATTGACTGAGTTTCAGATTCGCTATTCTCGAATACTTTCAGTTGTTAAGTGTCAGATGAACACCAGCCATAGCAGCTTCTGGTGACTTTTTATGGCCTTTAATTTTGATTTAACTGTCGAAATAGTTTCACTGGTGGGAACTGAAAGACGATCACTGTGAACTGTACTCGCAATCAGTAATTAGAGTGAAACAGTATCAATTGACTGACAGTTTCTGGTGTATAGAACAATGCAAAGTACTATTAAATGGTAGCCTTCTGCTGAATAATCGACTTCCTTTTTTGTGAGACCCAATTTCACCAAGCTAACGGCCATCTTTGGACCGGGTATATATGCGCTGGCAGGTAACAGTTTATGTATGGTGGTCGAACGTCCCAGTTTCTGTTTGTTCCACTGACTTCCTTGTCATTTTGTACAAAATAAAACAAAACAAATCCTTCCTCTCTGTCATGGACTGCTTTGGTCTAGCTTTACCTGCATTTGTTGTAATGTTCCTACTTTCCCGTTAATATTTTGTTCTTTCTTTCATTTTCCAACTACAGTGGTTGAGTTGCCACTGTTGGTAAGTTATCGACGTGTTTCAGTTTCCTTTTTCGTGTTTGGCTGAAGTCACTTGATGCCGATGACATCAAGCCACGCAGGTGCTCGGTATTTGGTAGCCAACTTTTGTTTCTGATGTCTAAACAAATTTCTGCCCTTTCCGTTCTTATTTTTGTCTTCCTCGGTTAAATGATGGACTTTATGCCCCAATGAATTTCTTTCTTTCCAGATTTTCCAACAAATGCATCAAATGTGCGTTGAAGTGCAAGCTTTAAATAATGCTCAGACAATGGCCAATCGTGCGACACTTCCACGCGGTGGTACTCACACGCCAGACGAATTGGCTATTGTGGAGATGGACTTCCGTCTGACCTCACTCAAATCCGTGCTCGCAGATCTGCGTGGATTGCTCCGGGAGTTGGTGATGGACACCAATTCAGAACTGACCACCAGTCAGGTATTGTTTTTTTTATCTATTGTCCTCAGAATCACGGTTACAAGTAAAAGATAGTAACCTTCCATTGTACATTCTGATGACATCATACTTAGTAATTCTTATATCATGTTCTTAGATAATGCAGTCATTTGACTTTCCCGGGGTAAACGCTTTATTCGTTAGCGTAAAAAAATCTGGTTTCTGCCTGTTCGGGTCACTTATTTCCTTGTTGATTTTAGCTTTAGGTTTGAGTATCGCGGCTCGGTATGGACTTTTCGAGGCAGCTCTTTCCGGTCAGTGAAACTTTGTGTGGCACATCCCGTTAAAAGTTATCCAACCAAATGAACAGTACTATAGCAGAATTTTGATAAGAAATTGCTCAAGGCAGTTAGCCAAGTGGTATTCTCGATATATATATATATAATATATATATATATAACCAGGAAGTAGTATCTGGATGCGTGAACAAAATTTGCCCGGGAGCACACGACCGGTTTCGCGGTTATTGTCGCTCGTCAGGTATGCGTACCCGATGCTCTCTTGTCCAAACATCCACATACTTGTACACTCCGAAAGTTGGCTCAGCCAACTGACAAAAGAAATATCAGCGAATCAAAA
>LUCM01000020.1:97321-109823 GCA_008360955.1 Fasciolopsis buskii
TTTACCTAAGTTCGCTGTACATTTTCTCATCCCATGTTGTCACGTCATCTGTTGGCCTCCACATAGCTTCTTCCTATCTTTGGGAGGAACACAAAACAGGGCACGATATGGTAAACGAGTGTTCGCCAGAAGCAACACGTGACCCAACCAGGGCAGTCTACTAAGTTTCATACGCTGAAACAAGCTATTCTCAGAAGTGGCACCGAATACCAGATTTCTAACCTCAATATTACTCACCCGGTCACTCCATCCAATCCTAGCCATGCTATGTAGACATCAATGATCGAAACCCTCCAACTGACGAACATCGCCCACACGCATACTCCATATCTGGCAACCGTACAACAGAACTGAACGCACTGTGGCGCAGTACACACGACCTTGCAACTTCAGTGAAATATCAGGCCGACGCCACAAGTGCTTCAGTCCAACGTAAGCTGCCCGTACCTTGGATTTACGCGTGTTCACCTACACTCCCGAGCTACCATCGTTGGACACGCAGCTACCGCGGTAGGTGAAACGGTCCACATTCGTTATTTCTTCTCCACCCAGTATCAAGTTCGGCGCTGCTGTCGTCCAGTCCTGTAACAGTACTTTGCACTTTGCACTTTGAAAGTGCAAAGCACATGCCAAACCGAGCAACCAATCTCGACGGTCTATCTAGTGCCCGCTGTGCATGGTCCGCAGACTCGAACAGGCACACGACGTCGTCTGCGTAATCTAGGTCGCATAGCTTCCCTTCACTTCCCAGTTCGACTCCTACATCCCAGAGACCTCCTAGAGCATCTTACATCACCTCTTCCATGACGAAGTTGAACAGGAATGGAGAGGTGGGACACACTTGTCGAACGCCATTAGTCGTTTCGAATGAACTTGACAATTTACCGTATGCCCCCACGCGGCCATAGGTATGCAAGTACAATGCTCGCAACAGGTTCACAAACTTCGTTGGCATACCGTTCTGGTGGAGAGCACTGAGTAGTGCTGGTCGATCCACGGGTCGAAAGCACCTCTCAAGTCGAGAAAGACTACGATCTTAGGGCGGCGGTGCGTGTGGCGCGTCACATCCAGCCAGTTTTAAAACTGACGAGAACTATGTGAAATGTTCGGGGTTCTCTGTGATTGTAGATATCTAAACGCGGCAATCAAAGACGGAAGAAATTCTCATTGGTCTTTAGTCATTGAATTCGTAATCGAAGGTGGGTGTCTCAGGCTCCGAGCTGGCACCCGCCCTGAACCGTGCGAAATTCTCCCAATTGACCGGCGTCTCACACAACCTCCGCCGAGGAAATCCTACGCACTGCTTTCTTGTGGCGAGGATGTCTTCACAAAAGTAGAAGGATGAATGCAAATGCCCGGCGTCTTTCACCGAGTTAATTGGCCTCAGGTTGTTAGTTTAGAGGAGTCTGCTGAATCCGGATTCCAAACCAATCACCAGTGGTGTACGAGGATTCGGTTGTGCGCTCACCAGCATCTGTGGAAGATTGATGTACTGCACTTCATGGATGTCTAGCCCCATCCGAATGGTGTCATATCTGGAAGATCAATGGGTGTATGCTTAACGAGGTAGTTTCTTCTTATTCAGGTTGGTATTTGATTTGAACTGGCAACTCAGTCGGAAAAATTATTGCGCAAATAACATATCCAAGTAGATGGGCTTTCATTTAGTCTCACACGTTGCTTCCTTGCGAGCAGGTTCTTGTTAAACTCAAGGACTTTGGTTGAAGATTTTAATTGTTCTCTTGCTCTGTGGCTGGACACTAGCAATACCTATCAACCTCTTCCTATGATTTATCTGTCTGAAAAACATTCCTTACTGCATTAGTCGTCGCGCAGGATAATCAGGACCGTGCTACCCATTGCATCGAGTGAAGTGAGTAGTGATAAGTATGCTACTGTGATAGTCAAACGGACAAGGTCCAGACGTCCAGGTTTACGATTTCGAATCCTTCCACCGCCGGTCAGCTTCCCCACTTGACAGCCGCAGCTCTCTTCCTGAAAAATGGTGTACACTTTCGTTTCATCAATAAAGAAAGTAAAAAGGTAAAAGATTGCCCTCCTTTTATTCAATCTCTCCTCAAACCTTCTCTCTTTCCCCCCACTGACAACCTGTCTGTTATTTGGGGCGGTTCATTTTCAAAGGGTGTGTAATTGATTTTCAGTCTCGTAGCTCACATTTTCTCAAGTCTCGCCGGCTTCTAAATCTGGGCACCTTCAATATCCCTGTTTTCAAGCGGAAGGATCAACAGGCGAGTCTAACGCTCACGGTGAACTCGCTGGAGATTGGCGTCAATCAACTCTGTGGAAGACGAATGCAGGAATCAAGCAATGTAATTCGACTTACTCTGTTTATGTCTCGTCAAGATTTTTCTTGCACATTAGGGGACAAAGTAATATGGCTTAGTAGTAGTCTTGACCGACAAGAGTGAAGTAGCCCTTTTAGATTGAGTCACACGTAATACTCTTGTATGTACCGTAAGACTCCACGCGTCGGTTGGCGTACTAAAAGACGGCTGTGTTTAGCGCAATTTTCTCATTTCGGCATATACTCCAACGGTAGGAGCACCGACACACAAAGGTATGAGTTTTATGGCACACGCCGCTCTTGTTCCTAGGAGCAAAAACTCTGACACTTCAATGGTAGCAGGCCGTTTTAATTCACAAGTTAGAAGAATTAGTGAATCAGAACCTCATTTATTTGGGTGTTCCGGCTTGTTTGCTTAGCGTGCAGTTAACGAAGGCAGTTGTTTATTCCTGTCTGGCTCAAATTTCTGACACAGTTCGCATTGCTCTGATTCCGTAGTTGGATCGATCGTGGGTAACTACCGTTACCACGGCTCTGTTCATTACCGTCGATCAAACTGGTCCATTTACGTAGAACCAAACCATACATTAATTTTAATACGATTTTCGCTGCAGCACAGTGGCCATTGGAGCAAACCGCAAATCGTGTTGTCCGGATAAGGCCTTATCCGGACGTTCACAAGGTTACGATCAGAAACAATTAAACGAGCTAAGAATTCTGACAAACAGTCTTGTAGATGAGTGCTGGTATCAGATCAAGCAGGTAATGCCTTTGACAACAGGTTTCGCCGGCGCCGTTATCCATCAAATACGCTCCATTTCTTAGGAGTCGCCGATTTCCGTGAGTCAAAACTCTAAAGAGAGGGATAGAATACGACGGCATCCACAACGTCAAGTGATAACAAGCCTTGAGAACGGTCGTAAAAACTGATGGGCTAAGGTAGCCGAAAAAGTGGAGTTAGCAGCTGCTTCTCGAAACAGACACAGATCGCCTAAACTTGGTGGTTAAACTATATGCAATAGAGGTGGTGAGGCTATTCAGAGCAAACAGCAAAGTCTCGACCGTTAGGCTGATTACCTCAAACGACAGTTTAGCTAGCCGTGCGTTGATATAGTTACTTCGCCGACCACAACTACGAATCTTTGGGCGGTCTCATCTCAGCTCCCTGCTGAATTGAAAGTATGGTTCAACATTTGACTCTTAATGTAGAGCAAACCGGCCGATCCCGGCAAAGTTCCCCAATTTCTGTTCAAAGTAGATGGAGAGGCCTTCATAGAAACACTTAACTTCTTGCTGCGTGACACTTGGAACGAGGAGTAAATTCCGTTGACGTCGGATGTGGCTGACCGTATCCATCATCAAGAAGTGCGCACGCAGTGACTGTAACAATCAGCTTGAGAATAATTTAATTCCGATAGTTATGAAGATGTCAGCTTCCATAATCCTGCGTCGTTTGGAACCGATTCGTGTTAGCCCGCAAACAGTAAGCCGAATTTATCACAGGTCGAGGTTGCATGGCCCATATTTTCACCGATCGCTAATCATTCAAAAGGCTCAGCATACACCGTCGCTAGGCAATCGTAGTTTTCCTGCAATTAAAAGGCGCTTTCGACTCAGTTGACTGAACAGAGCTGTTTGGTACCCTTCACGGAAGGACGTGCCTGAACAATTCGTGAAGCTGTCGCGAGCATTGTCCCCGCGTACTTTTGATCGCATAACAGTATACCGTGAATCATCAAGCTCATGAGAACCGACTAGCGTTGTTCGATGAGGATGCCCCATCTCTCCATTCTTGTTTAAATTCGTCGTTGGAAAGATAACGGTCGGTGCTTTAGTGGGTCTTGAGGATGTATGCGTTGAACTGACAAATAGTGGAAATCCGTGATTGCGTGGACGATGTATGGTTGATCGGATCTGCGGAACATGCACAACGTGCTGTAGGCAAACTGTCGACAGCTGTAGCTCTATGTGGTATGCGTTTTTCATCTTCAAAGTCTAAAATGCTGTTACAAGATTGGACGGCAGTAATATGAGACTTGATATTCGAAAGAGAGTAACTGGCTGCTGTAGATCGTTCCAGTTACCTGAAGTGCTGCTCTACCAATGATGGTAGCACGGTGGTAAAAATGAGCATGTAGGGCTCGAGCGGCGCATGCCGAACTGCAGAATTCGTAACGCCGACCTGTTATTTCACTGAAATTGAAATTTCGTGTCTACTGGGCCGCAGTACTCTCAGTGCTGTTGTTTTTGTGAGGCATGAATTTTACATACTGAAGAAGTTTGTTTCTCAGAGATTTTCGGCCGTCAGTGTTCGCGTAGTATTATTAGGATCTGGACGGAGCAGCGGAATGGTCAGTGTGCAGATTATGAATCGAATAATGGGTGCCGGTTCAGAGAATATTCTATCACAGATTATCCAGATTAGTAGACTTCGTTGATTGGGTCATCCGTTATGGCAATCATGTGTCTACCATCTCGTACCGTGCCCCATTTTCCGACCCTCCCACTGACTGGAAGAAGCTACGAGGAAATCAACGGATTATTTGAAAAGGGAAAATATTCATCGGCAAAATAAGGGTCTCACGTCGCCGTAGTTGGAATCAAAAACATCCGTCAACCAGTCAGCTGGAGACACTGAGGGATATGGCAGCAAACCGTGAACAGTGTTGTCATTCTGCATCAAATCAGAATGATTAAAAATGTGTTTTTGCAGTTAGAGTATATTCCGTGTATTGGGTACTACGGTATTCTTTTTTTCGTGCCCTTGTAGGTCCACCTGTCCACTTTGCATATTCCTCCTTCCCATAGCTACTTGTAACTGGGACAAAGGCAGTGGTTACCCCTGTTTTCCTTGCTGTTTAGCACCGAAAATAATGACTATCAAGGATAACAAATGGCAAACCGTAGATCTGTTTCCTATGCTAATTCCTACTTCCTGCATAATGGCCTCGATCTGAAAGTTCACCATTTACTTTGAACATTTACTTTTAAGAATGTGCTTAATAGTTTCTTTTATGAAATTATCTGATTAGGATGTGCGAAAATTATATTTTAACTGCAATATGATGAATGACAGCGATCGGTTGGATTAGTAGAAGGTAAACAGAAAAGTCGCTTCACTGGAAATAAGAAGCTCTATTTCGCGTGTAACAAATAGCCCTTGTGGAATTGTTTTTGGCCCGAAAATCTGCAAAATGTTTACCAGCTCTTCGGAGTACGCTCATTCCGAGAAGAAATCCATGTTTAAATGCACATAGGACTATCCACACTTCCCCCTGTTCCAACTTTTTCATTTCCCGCACAGGGCGTCGGTCTCGTCTGATGGTAGTCGAGTAGCCAATGCTGCATCCAATACTCATCGTTCGGTTTTGTTGCGCTTGAACTTCCGAGAATATTCTACAAGAGAAAAGTAATTACTTATACGATGCCTGGGTAATAAAATAGGTTATCGAGCGATCAAAGTACAATCAAACAGAGTTCTTTGTTTTGCAATCGAATCTCACGTTTTTTCACGGTACATAACGCTCCATCCGAACATGGTGTTTCTGGTTGCACTATTGCCAATCGATCTTACCAATATTTTCTGTATCTGTGCCCATCCTTTCAGTAGTATTTATCAAGCCCGTTGAAATTATTGGATGTAAGATATGGTTACGTTAGATTCGCTGTTCGTCTGAGGTGTTTGGGCTGAGCATCAGGTTGTAGTCTGATGGACCGTAGTATTCCTCCGAGATCCATTCCCTGTTTTTCGGCTGGGAAGTGCTAAAATACTACTTAAATACTGCTAATAGTGTCGTGCTTTTTTTTACAGAAACCATGCCCGTCATGGTTGTGATCGACTCTTTCAGTAGTTTCGATCTGTAGGCACTCCTATGTTACAGCTATTCCTGTGGAAAAATGTTCCCATGGTTTGTTCTTAGTGCATCATTCCTTTAATTCTAATGGTAACAATCCACATGCGATAACAGATAATCGTTGTTTAACAAATTTCCGATAAATTGTTTCCTATTTAAAAATAACGACCTTCCACGTCTAATTCGTTTCCATGCCCTTGATGATCAGTGCACGAGTCAATTGCCAACTTCCGGTGAGGACCAACTTTCATCTAACATAGATTCTGATTTTCCTTCGGGGAAACTAGCCCAGGTTGGTTTTCATCTATGGCGATTTAACATCGTGCATTTTCTAATGAGTTCGAATTATTCTCCTAAAACTTCTTTCTGTCCAAACAAGCTTGTTTTCCATTCCAGTTGTGCAGTACCTTCTTGAAACATTGTCACCAATACTTCGACAGTACTTCTGAAGGGCGTTTTCAAAAGGGTGTGTTTTTGAAGATTATTCTACGTTTTCTTAATGTGCTAGTGTGTGCACATTTGTGTATGCTATCGTCTGTTTATAATCGCGCTGGCCTGTGATTCAACTGAGGTTGCTGGTTCAATGAACATAGACACGGATGCTGCGTTTCATGGGCGTTGTTTTGTTTGTATTTAATTGTTGTTGTTACTGATGCTCCGGGTCCTCGTTCAACTGGAATTATACTGTGAGAGCATTAAGAGTCTTGCTCCTTCCGTATGTGTGTGTGTATGTGTGCGTGCGTATAAACTCATAGGTTCGCAACCTAGCGCATTTGTAAGCCAAGGTTTGTTTCGTCTGGTCGATCGGGTCGAGAGATGATTTCGAAATGTTTAACGATGTTCTGCATTCCGTGATGTACCTGACACTTTTTATCTCATTTGGTTTAATTGTTATGAATTATTTAATCCCTGATGTTTCACGACTGTTGCTCTGACAAATGTTTGTTTTGATTTCACCCGGATGGTCATTTTGACTTCTCTGAACGGACTTATTGATGCGAATCTCGGACGTACTTTTCAACCACATGCGCGATCATGTTCCTTTTGTTTTTATTGCCTTTTGCTTGATTTATTTGAAACCTTGTTCCTGTAAAACCGATTTACTTGAGTAGAAGCTTTCCAGCAAGTTGTTGAAGCATGGAGACTGTCATGAAACCCTAATCAGTTGTATGTTCAGTATTCAGACCCGTGTATTCCAATCCAGCTTATTGATTGGTGGTTTGGTTGACATTCATTCCGCCCTGTCGTGGAATGTAGGCGTCATTCTAAGCTTTTTTCTACTAGCAGCATCATCACAGCCGAATCATTTCTGTCGAGCGCTATGACGCCTGTTTCTTGACTAGTTCATACAAAACCTTTTCGATCAACTTTTGTAAATGTTGAAATAGGGCGCCGTAACTCTAGCGGTTAGCGCCGTCAGTGTGTCAGTTACTGTGACCCTTCGAGGAGCAAATGTTATGCTGTTTTACTTACTGTTGTTTCCACACACTTGTAAGGAATTGGTTAATCTAGCTATGCACGCTGGCCTGTTATTAGGTGAATCTTAGAAGTATTACTCATTTCATTCAGTATTTGATGAACCCTCGATTTGGAGCCTTTTGGCTCAGGTGCAGTGAGTCAATGTCGCACACGTCTATCCACTTCCTCTGCGAGGGGACAGGGGGCAACAGATCAGCGCGCCACTGCTATCTTTCATGGACCGGCAATGAATGAATAGCTAGTATTTGGCCTATTTCCATTCGTACAAACGATGCTAGCAACGTAGTCGTTTTTGTCGGTGGGTATGCGATCCTTTCCTATGCGTAAATGATAGAAATCGGGCTGTGAGAATACCCTTTATTTGAAAGCTACAAGATACATTCTAATTTCGTTGTGAACAACCGGTTGCTTGATTTTAGCGTTAACGACGCGAGCGTTAAGCTTAATCATAAGCTTGGTAAATCGACTTATCCACTAGGGGTTCTCGAATTAGCTAAACCATAAGCTGAACGAGTAACATAGCGATTAGAAGAGTTTTGCCTACCATTTTTTCACCTGCTAATGATCACTAGGTCAGAAAAGGGGATCAGTTTTGGTTATATCTAAACTGGCCCCTTCGGTACACTTATGGGAAATCGTAAACTGGTAAATTGTTCACAACGTTCACAATAACTCATGTTAGTATTTGTCAATCATGAATTGATGTGGATCGCTTCCTGTGTGCTATTATCCGTTTTGTCGGTTTATTTTATTGTTTCGTTCATCTTTGGTGGAGAAAAAAATGAAATGCAGACATTTGTTCAGTGTCCGGTGTCAGAGCTCAGCCAACCACTAAGAAATCTGCTCCTGTAAACAGGGGATTGGTTAATGGAGTGCAGCAATGATAGACGATACCTCGTTGTCACTCGGCCCACTTCCACGCCCGACTCATTGAGACCTTATGTGGTTTCACACAACTCCAAGTTTCCGCCTCCTGGTTGTCGGTCCCTCTCTTCCTCGCACCTTCGTGTGGTGAGCCGTAGCGGCTATGGGGCATGTCTCTTCCACTGCACTCATGCGTCAAGCATACCATTTAAAACAACTCGGTGTGTAGAATGTGTGTCGATGCCGTACATAACTTCGAGGGATTTTATCCAGGTTACACGGTGATTTTACTTGTTTAGTTGTTGTTCGATCGATAACCTGATCTTTTCAGGACGATTGAGCATCCACAAATTCTGTGAATACACAAATTTGTGTGAAGACCACGTAGGATGAATACCTTGTTCCGTCCGGTTGCACACGGAGGGATCATAGTTGTCCGTGATAAAGGTAAACAGCTTCCAAACGCAACTTTTTTTCATATTATTTGCGTCATGGAAACTTCGCACGTGACAGGGATCACTCTCACCATGGGAACAACACATTTTCACTCACATCACTAGTAGGAAAAATCAAGAATGTGTGCGCCGGTTTTTCCAACTGGATTGGATCGTACATTGTAATTAACTCACTTTTTTCATTTGGCGGTATACACTCGAGTTGGTCTTTAATCAACTTGCTTTTTAGATATAAAAATGGAGCTACGAAATATGTTCAAATAGTGTCGGGATGCGTTCACTCCATAGCTTGGTTGTGGATACTGATGTAAGGCAAATCAGAGGACGGGTTTTTGAGAGCTTATTTTAGATGGGTGTGTCCGGCTGCATCATTTTATTCACTTGGATCTGTAGTTTAATTTTGGATAATAGACACTCCCTGTCGATTGCGAACTAGGTAGCCCATTGCTAGCTATCATATCCACAAATGGAATGAAGTATAAGACTCATAACTATGTGCGGAGAACTCACGTTTCAGTTTAACACGAACTCAGTTGCGCCCCCCCCCCCAAAAAAAAAAATCATTCAGTGATTCACGCGCTTTCTATTCAAATTGGAATCTACTTCTTTTGTCAGACAGTCATTTTTCGGATCAGTGCTAATGTAACGTTATAGAATACATCAAAGTTGTCGTTAATCTTATGGGAATCTGTCGGTATCTACAGTCGGTCCGCGACCTCATGAATTTTCTCTAGTCCATTTTATTGTGTATATTCCAGGAGTTATTTTGATCAAATTACCAAATCATACCTTAAACTACCTGAAGCTCGTGTCTTCATGAGATTGGATTGCCGTGACAATTATTTTATCGTCAAAGTAAACATCCAGAGTCTTATGCAGTTACTCCACTATGCTTGTCATCAAATCTTTCATCCGCTGTACGCAGTTTTTGGTCCATTGATTATACTGGATAGGTTCAACGTCCGTTTAGCTCACTGCCAATTGCTGCACGGCGGGAAACTTGCTGTCGAGCGAAACAAACCGGATGCAGTAACTTAGTTATCTCGTGCCAGTCACTGTTCTTCAGTCTCTGTGCCTGTGTGTGTGTGCGTTTCTGTATGCTTGTGAAAACTCGATGTACTGTCATATTCACACGCATAAGTTCTTTGCACATCCCCCGAGTTTCGGAGTCTGCGTATCGCGTACACCCACGCCTCGGGTGGTATCTGTAGCCTTCGGGTCTAAAATTCGAATGTCATTCAGGTTGTCTCTTGGGCGTAAAAGTGTGTTGTGACATAGCGTGTGAATATTTCTTACACGAGGCTCGACTCAAGAAACCTTCTATGCGACACTTGTAGCTATTCTACGTTGTCCGAAGTCCGATTTATTTGTTTGATTTAAATATCTCCCGGACTTTTAAAACTTACACGGTTCAAAGCCTAAATTGCCTGTCAGGTTATCTGGATTCGAACATGATGATTCTGCAGTGGAGAATATTCTGTTACATGAATACCGGCAGATCCTGAAAAGCGGTTTTCTTTCTCGTTGCGGGTTCACTAGTCCTATCCAAGCTCTCCGTAGTTCTGTGAAGCCGCAGTTTGTAGTTATGCGTTTAGTGGAGAAGACAGAATACTGTTTGCATCATCTCTGTGATTATTTCACTACATCCTTATGACGTGCTTGCATCCGTGTACCAGAGCTGTTCACAGTTTTGTGTTTTCCTCTTATCAGGCATGTTACGCCCAATCTTAATTTAGGCCATTAATTGTGCTCACTGGCGGTCAGTTAGGAAATGCATTTGACGTTTATCCCTCATAATGAAT
This sequence comes from Fasciolopsis buskii, assembly GCA_008360955.1. Lineage (NCBI taxonomy): Eukaryota > Metazoa > Platyhelminthes > Trematoda > Plagiorchiida > Fasciolidae > Fasciolopsis > Fasciolopsis buskii. The sequence goes on from LUCM01000020.1 coordinate 108,081, forward strand.
GCGCAATGCTATGTCCGTACGTGGTTTCTTTCCTGTTGCTGCACACCGGCTTCGTCCACAACCAGTACCCCCCCCCTCGTGTTACATTACATTCGTTTCCCGGATTGCATATGGTTGCTGCATTTCTGTAGTTTGTCTGATTGTTTCTTGAGATTCTGATGTTAAAGTAGATAAAAATGGGTGATAGTGTATGCTTAAATAGTTGGTATATATAACCCCAAAGAGACCATGAAATTATTCCAGTTGTTAGATGCCGGATACGGATATCACCGTCAGTATGCTTTCAGTTTAATTATGCAAAATATTGAATCATTATCACGTGAACATCAGAGGTGTGTTTTGATATTTGCTGGCTTTATGAGAATTTTCTCAATGTCTGAAAAAGCGCTTTATTACGTAACTGTGCATCTGCGGACCTAACGGCACGCACCGCACTGTATTCTTTCATGTCTCTTGCAACTTCAATTTATTTCGAAGCGTTCACGTATGCTCATTGAAATTTACTTTATAGCTCGACATTTCCGATGCAACGGTATACTCCGAAGAGCACAGAGCAATGATAGTAGAGTAAGTTCCGTTAACATTTCCTTCACTGTGCATGCAGGGCTTGATCACACATAAATAACTACACGCCAGAGTTTCATTAAACCACACAGCCCTTGAAAGCGCTTCTGCATTAGTCTGTTCGTGTGATCGCTGATGCACGCCTCATCTTGTTGGAGCCACATAGGAGAATTGAGTGAATAGCGAAAGCCACAGATGTGGAAGGTGCCCCAATTCAAACGTGCTATTGTTGTGATCTATCTCTCACATATGTGAGAGGCCGAATGCTTTATGACATAGTTTGATAGCCGCATGCTCTCTAATTAACCAACAAACGGTTCGCGAACTGTTGGCTTTTACTTTCACGACGTTCGGATTAAACATACGCAATTTTCCGTTCCGCGCTTTAGTGTTAGTCTGGGGTGTATTGAGTTTCACAGATGAATGAGACCGATGGAATATTGCTTTTTACCCAAGAGCAAGATCTCATCCACTTAGCCTTTGTGTATGATAAAGTAAGCGGTAAAACAGTTCACTTGCTTTTCAAGTGTTTTGAAAGGATTTTTGTTAGTGTGGATCGGAGAGGAATATCCGCAAGAACGTTCCCAGTTCTGCTGCCAGGACGACCGAAAGAGGGACAATTTTCGACGATTGTGGGGATCGAAGTCAAATGCCGCTCTGTTAGGCAGCTTTATATATTTTCCTCGGTATGCAATAATCCAGTCGAATCCTGTGGACAACATGGTTTTATACACACGCGCATTTGAAATTTAAAAATGCATTCACCTCGCAATTTTGTCTTTATTGCACTCCAATGAGTGATCCAGACGGTTCAAGTATCAAAGTTAGATATCTAAGTGATATGTGTAAAGAAGTAAATGATTGTTGGTGATCAGGGACTAACGATAAGTTATTCTATATTCGCAAGCATCGGGACAGCGTGTTTGGACCTTCCTGCTCACTAACGGTCAGTAAATCCAAGTTCTCATTCTGTTGTTTGACGAAGATAATGTGATAAGAGCGCAATTTTGAAGGAAAATAAAGTCATGTGTTCTCAAAGGCAGGAATGATTGTCCTTGATGATTATCGGAGTGTTCATGGTTTCGCAAGAGCTTTCCATCACCTCATATCGGTTGGCACTACTGAACAAGGTGAAATTAGCAAGGCAGTTCTTATATATGCTTTTAATTGTGACTGTTG